>JANHZU010002890.1:164862-175439 GCA_032468055.1 Acrochordus granulatus | reverse complement strand
AATTCCATTGAAAATGATTTTTTGGTGAATATTTTTGGGGGCATGGAACGGATTATCTGACTTTCCATTGTTTCCTACGGGAAACTGTGTTTCTCTTTACGAGCATTTCACGCTAAGAGCATTCTTCTGGAACAGATTAATCTTGTCTTGTGAGGCACCACTGTAATACATATAGAGCTATTTTTTTTCACAATAGCAACCCTGTGAATTAAGTTGGGCAGAAAGACCAAGAGTGACAGGCCCCAACTCTTCCAGTGACCTTCCATGGCTGAGGATAGAGGAGAAACTGGATTTCTCCATTCCTTGCCTACTACCTCAACCACTTCACCATACCGACTGATTGCTGGCATTGAAAGTGAAGAGACCTGTTCAGCGACAGACATCCCTTTTTTTGCTCCACTTCACATAGTCCACAAGTTTGCTAAGCTGGACTTGTATAAACTTTCCTGAGCATTCTGATGGGAAGGACAGAATATATATTTGATAATTTTTTGCAACTGTTGAAGAAGAAATTTAGAGTTCTTTGCATCTTGACTATTTAATATATATTTTCTCTGGATGCAGCAAAGAGAAACATTAAAAACACATGTACCATATTTGCCAGCTCAGTGAGGATCTGTGATTGCCAGGTATGAATTTCTTGGTGTATGCAGCTAATTTCTTAGTAATAAAATAGTAAAATCATTTCTACCTTTTCTGAACTACAATTCTCTCAGTCCTATCCACTGACCATGTTGGGAAAGGCGGATGGGAACTGAAATTCATAAATTCTAGAAGTCATGAAGTTGTTCTCCCTGCATTAGTATATTTTCGTTTCTTTCCATACTTTCTTTCAATTAATTGGTTCTTGATTCAAAACAAAAGACTCAGAGTAACAAATGCACATTTACATTTGGGATAAGGAAAGGAAAATAGAGAATAACTTAATATTACTTTATTCCACCGTTTTATAATTTCTACAGATCCAATATTAATGCCAGAGGAAAAGATAATGCTGCTGGATAAATCATTGGAAGCAGAGGAAATATTACTGGTCACATACTGGCTCAGTGTACATACTTTTTAGATACTGATATACAGAAGCTTGTTTCCTGAACTACATGTAGAAAAGATTACATACTATATTCAGCCTGTTATGAATTTTGTAATTTGTAAGAGGCTGAACATAGATTCTATTTACATAATCTCTGATCTATTGTTGACGGTGAAAAATTGGGAAATCAGATTCATATGCCAGCACATCACTATGCACATAAAGGTCTGATTTCCCACTGGGGGAAATAAATCTAAGAGTCATTTATGCATCTCCCTGCATATAAAGTCTAATTCAGAGTAATATTGTTAAAATTCATACACAGAAACACAGAAATTGCATTAAAACAATCATATACATGAATGGCATTTTCTTGACAAAAATGTAATAACTAAATTCAGCCTAAATTTCTATTAGAGGCCAAAGAAAGCGTCTTGTCCTATTATTTATATAGACATAAATTACAGATTAGACTGATGAAAACTATTATCAGTGTAGCCATATACTATTTTATTTTTTTTATTGAAAAAAATAAAAATATAGAGTGAATTAAGTTTCCCCTAATCTAGTTAGAAGAACCATCTCATTTGTAAAGCTATTAGCTGCCTGAGAATTTTAATTCTTTCCCTTGAGACCTCAAAAATATCTGTGGGTGTATAGTATCATTTCTAGAGTAAATGCTGATCAACATTTTGAGTGATTAATTTTAATAACGCTGATTCACATTTTTGTTCTAAATAAAATGTCTGTTTTGTTTGAAGTTCTTTTCCCCCCCACAAAGGAGAATGAAGACTATTATTTAAAATTTCATTTGTTCAGGTTTTATTTCTAAATATATCATGTTTATTCACAGCTCCAGAAGATCCCCATCAATCTCTTGAATATGATGGGAGAACACAGATTCACTACTGCTTTTAAAACTCACTATTCATATTTGGTAAACCTAGTGATAACAGCAGCACTTGTCATCTAGTCAGTTTGACCATAGGCATTTATGTGCTTATGTTTCTCAATTAATTTGGATAAGACAATCAGCAATAAACCTAGCACTGCTATAATTCTGCATCTTTTATTTTCAACAGTATTTGTATCCTTCCCTTCCTCAAAAGAGATTTTTGACCAATGAGCAGGGATATTTTGTCTAATGGTTAAGTCACCAGGCTAGAAGCCAGGAGACTGTAAATTCTAGTCCGGCCTTAGCTATGAAACCTGACTGGGTGACCTTGGGCTAGTCAACCTCTCTCAGCCCAACTCAATTCACTGGGCTATTGTTGTGGGGAAACTAGGAGGAGGAAAGTGTGTTAAATATGTTCACCACTTTGAGGTATTTGCAAAAAATAATAAAGGCAGGATAAAAATAAACAAAAATAAAATGTTTCAATGACTTCCATTCACTTTATGAACAGAAATCTGAATCTATAAAAACATTCAGTTGAACTAGAACAAAAGATCCATTTAGTCCAGCATCCTTTCCAGACAGATATTTCTGGGATTTCAGTATTAGGTACTGTAATTAGTAATCAGTATTCAGTATATACTGTAATCTGTAATCAGTATTAGATATTCAGTATTATCAATGAAAAGATTCTCCCATTGTTCCCTCCCAGAAACTGGAAGATTCACAAATAGGTTGGTCCTCCATTAATACATATATTAAACCTCTTTTAAAATCAGCCTAAGTGAATGACAACCACCCTATCTTACGCCAGAGATTTCTATAAGTTAATTATATACTATGTAATAAAATGTGCTCTTTTATTCTAAATCTACTGCTAATCAATTTCATTAATGACACTTCAGTTTTGCTGTTAATATAAAGATTTCAATATGCAAAATTTATTAAATATTATATTTAATATTATAAATATCTGTAATGCCTCCTCTGCACAAATCTTAGCTGATTCCACAAAACCTAAGCACAGTCTTGGTTTGAAGTTATTTAAGTTTACAACTTTTTATTGTAAGCCACCGAGAATCTTCTGATTTTGGTGGCATATAAATCCAACAAACAAACAAACTTGGAGAAAAAACTACCTCACAACCTCAGGGCTTTAAGAAAGACTAAGTCAAAAGAAAAAAAAATCAGTACCCCAGAAGACAACAACAGAAAATTACATCTATACTGTTGCTAAAAAACTGTATGGATCTCTTCATTCAGCTGGCCATTTTCTTAAGTGAAAAATCATGTCACTCTAACTTGTTTCTCAAAATGAAGATGAACCAAACTCCTACTAATCATTTTCTCTACTCATTTGTGAAATATATGACAAGCTTTACCATACATCTTTTCAACTACAGCAGCCAGGAATTCAGTGTTTCTGACACCACAAATTCACATAAAGGGCTGATAAATACAGAACTTTTAATTACAACTAACTGTTTTTTTCAACAAAAATCTGAATTTTCTCAGGTATTTTGGGACTTGATTACTAGGACTGTGTAAACATATCAAGCTGAATCAGGTGCCTCTGAATTGATTAAACCATTTAAAAGACTTGGATGAGATGGATGTCTATATATGTTTACCAACTGATTTTTCAAAGTGAAATGTTGATTCATATCAACCTTTTACTTTGAATCTTAGACTAAAAAATCAGAATGAGACTGATTCACATATCCCTATCATTTACAACTGATGTACTGCATATGCAGGGACCTGTCATCTTAGGCATTCCTATGATTGTTTTTTGAATTTGTAATAATTTAAAGTTTCATGGACATTATGTAATTAGTTATGTAATTCCTACATTTTCAAAAGTTCTCAAGTAAACAGTGGAAGATGAATAATACATTACTGCTATGGTGTACATAGTTTGTGAATATACTTATAATAAATAATGTAAGTATTTATGTTTCTAGGATACATTTGCTTAAAAATGGAGATTTACAGAGGAAATAATCTTAAGGGAAAAATGAAGATATAAAAACATGAGATAATAGTCAACACCTCAAGCAGCCACTGAACTGAAATGGCCAAAGAGCTTAAAATTTTTTGGGGGATGGGTAAATTATCTAGGATTTTAAATTCAAGTTCAGTCAAAAGATTCATACTACTTGACATTATGATACTAGATAGCAATTCTATACAGAGCCAGATGCAAATACAACTGATTTCATATTAGACATTCCTCACTTAATGATACAGTAATGACTCTATTTGAGAAACAGATGTTATCTGGATACCCTGTTATTTTCTTTTAAATAGATAGGATTTATTTAATCTTTTAAATAGGATGCTATTAGCTTTTAAATAGGATGCTTTTTTATAAGACTTTATATGTATATATTCATTCCATTTCTATGGATCTCTGTTCAAACATATCTCTGGAGCAATTGACAATGATTAAAATGAGTATAACAAGTTAAAAGCTCTTCATCTCATCCGTCTATATAGCTTCTTAACTGGAGACATGCGTGGAGCAGANNNGAGGTGATAAGCAAGATGACTCCGGAAGAGTCTACTTGTGTCTAAATCACGTTTTATGCATATTTTAAAATTTGATCTCAGGATGTTTTTGATCTCAGTTAGCAATTATTTTGGTTGCTGGTCTAATATGATGCAGATTTATTTCTTTGCTATATTTCATTAAGAAAATAAGATTTATACCCCAATTTCCTAAGTAAATAATTTTTTGCCTGAAGTGAGCTAAATTCCTGGTGACATGCCAATATTATTTTCTGGGCAAGAGTATAAAGTGATTGCCACCCCATTCTTCTAAGATTATTTTTAATTTTCCAATTTATTCTAAAGCCCTTATATTTTCATCTACAGATAGTCTTTGCTTTGCAATCACATTTGGGATTGGCAACTTGTAGGTGATGTGGTTGCTAAATGAAAAATCATGTGATCCTAACTTACAATTTTACTTCTGCCTTTTATACTGTACAGTATTAACTCTGTTTGGGCAAGTGAAAATGTGCACTGGGTTGTGAATTACACAAATGGCAATCAACATGAGAGAAGGATGTTGCAATGGGAGAAAATGTGCACGGCTGCAAAGGACACAAATGGCAATCACGTGACTAAGGAATGCTGCAATGGTCATAAATGTGAGGATTGATTGCAAAGTTATTTTTTAACACCATTGTAACTTCAAACAGTTGCTGCACAAGGCAGTTATTAAGTGAGGACTACCTGTAGTCTCTGATCTAAATACAAACTAGGTTTGACCCTGCATAGATTTTGCAGGATTAGTCAAGGTAAGATAGCTTGACTTATCTTTCATAAGAAAGATGAATTTCTTATCCAAATTCTAACACAACGATTTAAGCTAACCATGTAGAATGATCTAATCTGTACCTCATAGAATATCCCCAGATAATGTCTTTGATCCAGAAAAAGAGAAATAAAAAGGTTTTCACTGAAAAGCACTGAAACCAATTCCACCTGCACAGTTTTAAAGTATTAATATACTAATTCTATGCCTATCTATTCAGCAGTGAATTTCACCACATTCTGTGAAATATATTTCCACTTAAATGTGCATTGAGACTGTCCTCTAAATTTTTTTTGTTAATATATGAAATTACTGTATATTTTTGTAAGATGGCAAGAATATTCTATAAAATTTTGTGGTATAAAGCAATACTTAAATAAAAGTGTAGATGGATGTGAATTCAGGAGATTTACAAAGTTATGTTGCCCCATGAAAAATGCTCTGTCTTTTAATAAAGGAATAATATCAGATTCTTCAAACATTAGGTGAATTGTCTGAGCAAATAAACCAACCATGAAAATTATAAAAAAGTACCAGACTTGTAATATAGGCTGCCCAGAAAGTTGAATTCCTTCCACTGTGTTCTTTTATTCCGCATTTTTCACCTACGGCTTTATCAGAAGGTTGGGTCTCCCCTTCCCCCTCTGACAGATTAATGACTATTATAAAAATAATATCAGCAACAGCACATAAATCTTCAGGTTAAGCTCTGAAACAGCAACAGCTTCATAACAGGATGTTCAGCCAACAGTGTATCTACATTTTTGTCTCACTAAATGGATACACCAGGACAAATACTCCAATGTTTGATGCTGAGTTTTGTTGTTTTTAATTAAGAAAAGAATGTTCCTTTTTAAAAATATTTTCTCCTGCAATCATGAACCTTGGAGGTTGATCATTCATATGATGAGTCATATCCATTATCAACATTCCACTGACAAAAACATTTCTTTACAAGTGAGTAAACCTCAATTACTTACTATTCAACATCATCAAGTCTCCAGTGGATGGATAATGCAATCTATCTGCAAAGTCCTGACAATACCATACAAGCAACTCCTGGCCAGGAGGAATAGGTTTGATGGTGTAGAAATAGATGTTCATGCCATTTTGACATGCAGCCAAGTTTTGCTCCTGAACAGAGTGGGCTGGATTCACATAACGCATCCAATTGCTTTTTTCTTCATTAAATCCATCAATGAAATGGAGAAGTTCACCACCAGAATAGATCTATGAAAAAGGAAAGATATAATCAAATATAGAAATGACAAAAGCTCTAATCACAGTTTATGTTATTTAGGAAAAAATTCCTCTTCCTTTTTTAAATAAAATTATGATAAATGTAGGAAACAAAAATACCCAAAATAATATTTGGTCCAAAATGCTTTTGTAGTTACTGCTTAGTTTTGTTATGGAGTTTTCAATTAAAATCTATAGATGTTCAATGTTCCTGCTCTAAAATTCTACCTAAGTTACAAGTATCTCCTTAAAATTGACTATATCTCTATAGAAATACCATGAGTCCCCTCTCTCAATCCATTTAGATTAGTATGATAAAAACTATATACTATAATAAACATTTCCTTTCTATCACTTATATATCTATCTTTTAATTGTTCTAATTTTTTGATCTATGCACTATTTCATCTAAATCTAAGAAACATATTTTAGATACACATATTTTTCTTTTTGTATTGATTTATGAATTGATATTTCATATGGAGTTGGGTTGAGACAAATGGAGAAGGGAATTTTTGGGAGGCTTGGGGGGAGGTGGATTTTGTTATTTGTTGCATTATTTTTTGTTATTGTTTTATTCTACTGTCTTATCTACTGTATGTTGGCTGCATTTTGTTTTGTTGAAAATAAAAAAATATGAAAAAGAAATCCATGAGTCACTGTTGCAAAGTTGTATGTTACAACCAAATACTTTTCTTCTCCCCTCTGCCTTTCTCTCTGTGATTTCCTACCATCACTGCAGATTAGAGTTATTCAGCTACCACTCTAAAGTAGCATCTACTCATTTTTGGAATGTAACCCTTTTCGACAAAGACGAGTGCAAAGAATTGGAGGTGTAGCAAGTGGCAAGACAAATAATGGGATCTGAGGCATGCTCGTTTTCAAAGTGCCTCTGAGATTATGAAAAGGAGCAAAGAAAGCTTCTTAACCCATACACTCAACAACTGTCGCCCACTGAAGTAATTGAAAGTTACCACTGTGAAAAAAATGTTATTAACTGGAACCAAAAAGGTTTTTATATATTTCCATTAAGAAATATTTCACTCTTTTTTTTTTCTTGTTCCCATGGGCTTTGGGCAAATGGCAAATATATACTCCTAGTTTCATTTTTACCTCAACTGCTAACCCCGAGATAAATTAGTCAGGTGATTTCCAGAAGGACACTCAGCTGAAATGTCATGGCTAAGAAAGGATTTGAATTTGGCTTGCTCATGTCAAAATGTAGAATTGCCCCACTTCCTCCTGTGCTTTTTTGCATGCATTTTTTTGCCTGAATGCTGTTTGATGTAAGTATATACTGAGAAGTCATTAAAAAAACGGAGTGGCAACAAAGCCGGCCTTTTAACACACACACTAAACACCAGAATCACTTTCTTACTTCCTGTCATTTGAGGCTGAGGAAATACATGTGGCTTCATCAAAGAGGCCTGAGAGATTTTGCGGTGTTTTTGTTATGAGAAAGATGGAACAAAGACTCAAGAATTATGCTCTCAAAAAAAAGCTTGTTAGCTCCGATTTGCAAACTTCCAGGAACTCAGCATTTCCCCTGGTATGCACCACTGTTACAGGGAAGAAACTATTTTTCAGATTTAAAGGAAAGACTGTCCAGTCACATTCCAAAGCGAATGAGATTTATTGTATGCTTTCCTCACTACACACATGCCGTGCAGTGAGACTGCTATGAAATTTTATTCTGCCACCTCATCTAATCATCACGAATCAAACAAGATTAAAATGTGCTGAGTCACACTGCCACAATTACAAGAAATGACATCACTCTGGAGTTTGCACAACATATTTATTCTTTTTCTAGATGGTATAAACTGCATGAAACCCCTGTGAGATGTTTCTGTTCCTACCAGACGAATGAGAACCTCTTTTTTCGTGACATATTGGAAATTATCTTCCAGTTTCCTTTGCATCTATAGGGCTGTTTTCAGGCACTGAGGAAAGAACCTTTTCTAAGAATCCCAGGCACTGTGAATCAGAAGATTCAACCCCAGAATTTATCAAGATTTTTCGAAAGACAAGTAATGTGTGTGTGATGTCAGTTGTCTCACTTCCTGTTAGGTAGTCAGAATTCTTTTCCAAAAGCTGCTGAATTATTGTTTTCCTAATCTGATTCCCTGCAGATGTGTCAGACTAAAGTCCCTATTGTTCCCAGCCAAAATAGATTAAAGAAACTGCAGTTTGATACGCTGAGAGGGGCTTAGGTTGTCCTTTCCCTAACAATCTGACGAGAAGCATGCTTATTTTGCTTCCATGATGAAAATTTGAAAAACAAACATAATAAAGTTTTGAGTAAGTAAATCAGTTACATCTAGGTTGATGACACTTTTGCCCTGTTGAACAACTAAAGTCAATGAAAACAAATGGCCAAAACAGATGTGTTTCTACTTTACCATATATATATATATATATAGATTATATATATATAATCTCTCTCTCACAGCCTTAAGTTGCAAGTTTTTGTAATGCCGTATTGCAATGAAGTTAGCATCACTAATGGCATCCCAGCTTCTTACCACCATCCAATAATTTAAGCTAGTAAATTTCTTACATTCTAATCCTGAAGCAGAAATATTGGCTGAGATAAAATGAACTAAACTTGTCATAAATTATGAAATTTAGAAAGGAAGACTTGCTCGGACATGATACATTGGATTGTTGACTTTTTTCCTTCTGCAATTTCAATTACATTTTAACCCCTGATATATAAATACTATTGCTCATTAGTATAGCACTGGAAAAAAGCATATCCTTTATCATCTTGTAATTGTGTATCCTCTTACTTAAGCAAGCTTATGGGAGGAACCATTTTGCTTTCTCAAATGAGGAATTGAAGCAATGAAATATCATCTAACCTAACATTTATTATGGTCATGAATATACTCACAGTCAAGTATGCTCAAGACATCTAGCTCAAGATCCAGCAAAAATTAATCAACCAGAAAAAATTCTCATGGTATCCACAAGATGTTTTTTTTAAAAATTCATTATCATGAACTGAAGATTTTGTCAGTTGCTATATATATATACCCTATAGTAACTCAGTTGCTATGAGTACTAATTTAAGTATTCTTCTTTAATTGCCCCCATCCTTTGAGGGAAAATAATAGCATCACATTTGTGAGCTGCAACCCTCTGATTTTGGCTGTAATCATCATTTTCTAGAGGAAGACATCTGAGTGAAGTGGCTCAATAATATGGATCCCAATTTTAGTCTTTCCTCCTGGAAGTTGGTAGCAATACTAATCAACATGCAAAAGGATCACCATTGGTTGTTCTACTCCCCTAAAAATGAGACTATTGTCACATGAGTACTAAATAGGACTACTAATTCATCAACTTATCCCATGTAGTTCAAATAAAGACAGTAATTTCACCAATAACCCATTTTTGTAATACTTTTACATAAAAGTATTTTCTTTGCTTACCCTCCAAAAATATTTTCTATTTGCATCCTTAGGAACTGTGTCGCTGGTATAAATCTCACCAACCAATGGTCCAAAGCGTGTTCCTTTGGGGATAATATCTTTGCTAATAACTCCAATAACCTGAAAAAATAAGAGTGCAATGTTAGATTATGTTAAGAATAAAAAAAAGGTAAAGGTTTCCCCTGCCAGTCTCTCTGACTCTAGGGGAGATGCTCATCTCTGATTCATAGCAGAAGGAGCCAGTGTTTGTCCAAAGACGCTTCCATGGTCATGTGGCTAGCATGACTATATACTGAGGCAAATGGAATGGAACACTATTTATTCAGTAGGTTGATAGGAGCAAATAACGGGAACTTATCCCATTATGCAGCACTTGGGTCTTGAACTGCTGACCTTCTGGCCAACAAGTCTAGTGTCTTAACTGCTCAGTCACCATGGTTATGTTAAGAATATGTGCATTGAAAAATGCATACAGTATTGTGCAAATGTCTTAGGCCACATTAGATTTTTTGCTTCAGCAATGATATAATGAACATATATAATTATGTCTCAGTCTCTTTATTAGAACACAGCCAGAAAATACAGGAAATTTGTATGCAGTATTCAAAAACAGGAAAAAGCAGAAAAAACAGCTTCCATAGGCTAAAGTGG
>JANHZU010002890.1:150157-164762 GCA_032468055.1 Acrochordus granulatus | reverse complement strand
ACATATTTCCTGTATTTTCTGTTTGAATCTTAATACAGAGACCGAAAAATAATTATGGATGGTCATTAAAACTTTGCTAGAACAAAGCGGGTGGTAGCCTTAGACTTTTGCACAGTTCCGTAGTTTAATAGAATACATTATATTCGTATAAAATGTGATTCAAAAAGCAATTATACTTATTATTTGCCTGTTCACTGAATTACTATGCAACACATATTTCCTCTTTTTCTGTATATACAGTAATATATTTCATCAATGAGATGACAGGTACTGCTGCAGAAGGAAGTACTTCAGAAATGAATAATATGCATACAGCTTAATTTGCTCTGACTTTGTGGAAATATTTAGATGCAGCAGTTTGGAATTCAGTTTAGGTATAATTCATATCACATAGCTAAATTATGACTAAATCACTTTGAAAAGTCCACCGTAAAAGCCCCTATCGGGCAAAACAGGCATCATACAAATTTAATAAATATAAATACATAAGTAAAGTAAATTTGGGGAATTGGAGACCCCCACAATGAAGAAATGCTTAAGACCAATCATCTCAATATTGTTCAAATATTGAGCTGATTGTATAGTCCTTGCCTAAAGGTTGTGTAGTCCTTGCCTAATGATAATTATTTAGCAACTGTTTGAAGTTACAATTTTGTGTCCTGGCTTCAGCAAAGTGTGGCATCATGCAAGCACTTGGGGCAAGGCTTGCAGTGGTGTTGAGCCGGAATACACATGCCATAAAAGCCACATTTAGGAGCAATACATTTACATCAAGGCTTATAAATTGTCTGGAGAGATAGCAGCAGACAGGCAGGGGGAGGCAACACAAGAGAAGTTGTGGAAGCATGAGAAAAGAACACATGTAAGTACAGTGGTTACTAGAGGCTGAAACATAATCCAATATCACACAATTACTTGAAAAGTGCTGCGGGACAAGACAGAGACTTGGTGAGGAACACACCAAGATCAAAACAAAGCAGGCAGCAAGAACAGGATTTCATGATCCACAAATCCAGATGCAAAAGTTGCTTCCAGCAATAGAAGACAGTCCTATGCAATTTAAATCCTCTCCCCATTTAGCAGGCAAGGTGAGACTTTGCCTGCTCAGTGGTTACTAATAATGAGCACTGAACGTGTTTGCAAAGTTACTGCTTACTTGCAAGGTGACTATTTTGCTGGGTGCAGAACTCTCAGGTGATGGGCTCTGCCCTACTACTGCTTGGAGCTTGGCTCTGAAGCCATGATATACAATGATACTAAAAAGTGACTTATGACCTGTCCTTGTATTTACAGCTGTTGTGGCATCCTCTCAGTCATACAAATCATGATTCAAGTGCTTGAAAACTATTATGCATTTATGGCAGTCACAATCTCGCATCACATGACCATTATTCGCAACCTTCCCAGCTAGATTCCAACAAGCAGAGTCAATAAGGAAGCTGGCAGGAGGTTGCCAGTCATGGTCATATGAAGTTTTGCTTAATGACCACTTCACTTAGTGAGGGAGTTGCCAATCTCAATTAGGATCGGTAAGCGAGGACTACCTGTCAATACTTCCATGAGTAGTAAATATGATTCAGCTGCATCCATATTTAATACAGTTACTAGTTACAGCCTTTATACTTTGCCAGCTTACATTAGAATCTTGTACCTAAATATCCTACATGGGGAGACAGATGTATATTATGATGTGAAATAGTACTTATTAAAGATGACCACTCATAAAACCTCTAATATGCTTACTCTGGATTCAACCAAGGATGTACAGCCTTTACAGTATAAACTATATTGTCTATACAAGTTCCTCTTTGCCACTAATTATATCATGGACTATTTGAGTATCTTCTTACATACTGGGGATTTTCTCCCTTCCTCTTGCCTCCTCCACTAAGCCAGCTAAATTTTAATTTGCTCTGAATATTATATAAACAACAGAGTAACTTTGTAAACCAGGAACCATGAATAAGGACTTTTTGAAACTGATGTCTGTAACTTAGATGGAAAGTGGGGGATGAAAAGAAGACATTTGTTCCACAGACTTAGTAAACATTCATATTCAAGCTAATGAGTCATGCTATTCTCACACGTTGACTAGTTTCATTATACCTAGTAAAATAATAAAAGGATATAATTGAATTATGGATCCATTGCACTTAACTTTGAAAATAAGGATATTAACTAAACCAAAATACCACAGTTCTTCCTTCATTTCTGAAATAAACACACAGAGACATATATCATAGAACTTATTCTCTAGTGTAATTTTTTAAAAAACTGATAGATCTTCTGATTTATTAATTGCACTTAAGTTTTAATGGGATAACTAAAAGTAAAAATTACTTGTGTGGGGAAGCGGGAAACAAGTATTGCTTCAAGTTAGGAATTAGCGCAGTGTGACTTTATTCCTGTCATTATAAACATTTTACACCTGATTTTTGTTGTCCATCTTTCTAATGAAAAACATATTAGCATTCCACATATGTAGTATCTGTAGGATTAAAAAAAAGGATCTAGCTAGTGGGATCTACAATAAACACTTCTGAATCAATCCGATTTTGTCAGTCTTGAACAGAGCAGTTTGTTGGTACTGAAGTAATGAAAACCAAATGTTCTAGTATAGAATCCTATATGAGACTGAGAAAAAAAAGGTCCACTTGAATGCAGCCAATTTTCTTATCACTATAACTTTATCTGTTGATCAGGTTGTTGGATTTTTTTAAAAAATAAGTTCCACAGCATGGAAAACTTTGAAACCTCCTGTTCTACCAGATGCCAAAGCAGCCTTCGATACCATTGACCATGGTATACCTTTTGGGGTGGTTTCGGGGATTGGAGTGGGCAGTAGAATCTTGCACTAGTTTGACTCCTTTCTCCGAGGCCAGTCCCAATCAGTGTTGATAGGGAGTGATAGGTCCAGCCTTCACCCACTCCTTTATAGTGTGCTGTAGGGCTTAGTATCATCAGTACACTGATGATACTGTAGGGCTTAGTATCATCAGTACACTGATGATACTCGAATTTACATCTCCACCCTTGGTGATCCAAATTATACTACTGCTGCCCTCTCCTGATGCCTGAAGGCTGTGAGGGTCTGGATGGGGGATAATAAGCTTCAGTTGAACCCTGGTAAGATAGAGTAGCTTTGGTTCCTGGGCCTAGCAGCCCAGGACTACCTCAGCCAGACCCAGTGCATAACTTGGGGTTTCTCCTGAACTTGTGTCTACTGCTCAAGGAGCAGGTGGAAGTCACAGCTAGAAGAGCCTTTGTGCAACTCTGTATTGTGTGCCAGTTGCACCTTTTCCTGGATTGGGAGTCCCTAGGCTAGACACTCATGCCCTAGTCATCTCTCATTTGGAGTATTGCAATGTGCTCTACAAAGGACTGCTCTTGAAGAGCATCCAGAAGCTACAACTGATGCATAATGCAGACATGCAGACAGTTCTGGGGCCCCTAAGATGGCTTATGTTATACTGTTGTTCCACAAGCTGAACTGTTTGCTTCTGGTGCAGTTCAAGATGTTGGTTCTTCCTACCTTCAAAGCCCTTCATGGCAGGGGTCCAGATTATATGTGGCACCATCTCACCCCAATGATATTGGGCCACACCACCGGGCTAGCAGAAGAGACATGTTCGGGATCCTGTTGGTCAAGGAATTCTGGCTGATGGGTCCAGAAGAAGAGCCATTTCTGCCATGGTTCCCTTTCTATGGAACACCTTGTCTCCCCCTGCCACCCAGGGTGAGGTCCGCTCTCACCCGTTTGGCCTTCTGAAAGGGTCTGAAGACCTGGCTCTGCCACATGGCTTGGGCTCCAATGGGAGATGTCATCCTGGAAGTGGTTATTGGCTTAGTCAATCGCACCTCCCCTCATGCCCATCTTGCTCCCCCTCCTTTTATTTTCTGTTATTTTAATTATATTTTAATGTTATTTTGCTTTATTGTTTTATTTATGTCAGTTGTGAGATTGGCAGGATATAAGCTTAATTGATATAGTTTTGTTTACTGTCATGGCTACTTTCAAAGATTCCTGGGAGTCGGAGTTTTCTGATGTGTTGAAATACAATACAATTATGTGTTGAAATTAACAATTCAACAATTATGTGTTGAAATACAATACAATACAATTCCCAGGTTATTTTGTAGCAGAAAGACATGGATGCTCAGTCAGTTTGAATTTGTAACAGGAGAAAAAAAAAATCTAAACAGAGTAGAAACACAAATATCTACGATTTGGCTTGCCATGAATTTTTTTGGTGAGTACGAAGCAATTCTGATTTTTTTAAAAAAAAACTTTAACAAATTCAAACCAGTTGTGCATCTTTTAAAAACAAGTAGAAACAAATAGAGACATGCCTAATGGCTGTGTTTATTTTTACCACTCTTAAGCATTTTTCATAGAGGTGAAAAAGGCAGATGTTCTTCTAGCTTTTCCTCATCTGACTTAATTTACATTCAAGAGATGTTTTACAGCCAGTATATGAATTACACTGAAGTCTGGCTGCTTGCTTTTGCTTTTCATAGTTATAAAAAATGTACCCCCTCTTTTATTTTAACTCAGACATATATTGAAGTTTTCAAACCGTTTAAGAATCATTACTGCTTGAAATTTGTCAAACGGAAATAGCTAAGGGATTTTTGTACAATAATTCAAAGCATGTTTGAACAATATTTTGTGCAAGGTCTTTAGAAAGAATTTAGTGTGATGTGTTAGTTATTCTCATTAAGTGCAGTGTAAGTGTGTGTGCATGGGAGAGAGTGGAATGGATTTGTAAGGGATGGAAACAACCGAGGGGAATGTTTGCAATATTTAACCAAGTTGTATAGTAACTTTTTTCATTTCAGATATTTCATTTGCTAAGTTTTTCTCTCTGTATTTGTATTCCTCTTCAAGTGTTTGAATATTCAGGCAATGATTAAAAGAAAACGCACAGAGTTCAGAGAGGAACTTAAACATCGCATAAAAGTTTGCAAGTTACTCTAATAGAAAAAAACGGGAGAATGAAAACACTACTGATGGAAGAAGAAAAATGGGATGGACTGCTTGTTACACTATTCACCATAATTAACAACTCTCAAGTGTTTGTTCCAGCATTACATTTACAGAGGAACTCCATGTTAGTCTGTGGCAGAGAAACAAAACACAGCCTTGTGGCACCTTAAAAAATGAAACACAGCTGTCATGTCCACCTCATTAGGTGCATGAAGGACCATCCTGAATAAATTACAGCTATTATCAAGCATTGGATACACTGGAAGAATCACATTTTTTCAGGAGTAAAAGGTAAGTGCAATCAGGGTTGAGAATATGTGCACCAGAACTGCAAATATCTATAGGCTTTTTCATACGTATCTAGCATTTGTTGAATCATCCATAGAAAGGCTCTTACTGGCTATTTTCTTAGTGATAGTTTTGAGAGACTTTTATACTTATTCTAAATAGCACATTAATTTTCTCAATGTCTGAATGAGATACTATCTAAAGTTACCAGTAATTATATATTATAGAAACTCAGTATATAAATTATATTTTCAGGATTTAACTGTAACTCCCCGAAAGAAAAAGATTATATATTATGGAGTAGCTCTATAGAAATCCAGCTTAGAGCCACAAATCAAGAGAGTGAATTTGGCTGTACTTCATAAAGAAGATATAACTTTGAAATGCTGGTAGCATAGCATTTTAAAAAAATAATCATAATATTAAAATATACCCGCCTTCAAAAAATACAACTACAAATCAAAAAGGAATGTAAATTAGTTAAGCCTTCTTAAATTTTGAGAGACACAAAGTGATGTTTCAGATTTGTCCACAAGGTGTCCTTAAGCACATCTGCTTTGGAATAAGTCCCAACACATCACAACTTCTCTACAAACTATTGGGAATGGAAGATCTTCTGAACAATTAAGAATACTTCTTTGTCAAAGAAACTGTGATGACAAAGGGATGTAATGTCAGAGTTTGAAAGCTGAATAGAAACGTCTCCCCAGGTGCCATGATAAGTACAATTCTTAGAAAGGCCGTCCCCTCCCCTTAAGGTGTAAAAATTATAGAAAGTATTTAATTCATGAAATTGTAATTACTAGTTTTACCATTAGTATATGGATGTTGCTTATGGAATATAAAGTACAGTCATATGTCACTGAAGGGTAAGACCCTTGTCCTCCTTGCTCACATGAAACCCTGGAATTAGCCTTTTGAAAATAGACTGTGGGGAGACAAGTCACGAGAGAGCTTCTCTTTCTACATTATTAAAAAAATAGCAAGATTACAAGCATTCCAATATATACTTATTCATAAAATAAGATTGCAATATTTTACTAGTACTTTAGGTATAAAGTTACAGAATTGTTTCTATATTACACAGTTCTGATGTGTTCCTTAAACTCCAGATTTTGGAGTGAAACTTGTTAAATCCTGGGGTTTGTCTTAAAATCTGATTTCAGTTCTTTTTGATTTTAATATGGAAGCAGTTTGGCTTTTCTTCATGGGAATGGACACTGGAATTTGTCAAAAGGAACTTGATCCTGTTAATTCTGCTGAACATGAGCTGCATCCTAAACAGGCCCTTGGGCTTCCTGAATTAAATAAAAATAAATTGACACCTGTTTAAAATCACCAAATTGTTGATTAGGGGGTTTTAAAGGAAAAAAAATAAGGATATCTAAATTGTTGGAACTGAGTTATATCACTTATATAAACATTTTCATTGAAATTTCTTCCTCCTTTCATGTTTTATCTGTATACAGAGCCACTTCCTTTGATTCTTTACTGGTATCAGCATCATTTCTGCTCTAACATCCTATTTGTCTCTGCACTTGATACCATACATGCAGATTTTGAATAAGAAACAGTACTCCGTAACTTTCTCTAATTCTTACTATTAGAGAATGGTCTACCTATTAGAATGACCCTTCATAAGGCACAAGCTGAATGTAGCTAAAATACACAAGCTATTATTTCTTTTAATAAGCATTAATAACACTAACATACAAAACTTAAATAAGTAAACCAGGACTAATGACCACAAGAATTATTAAAGATGTCTGTTAGCTTAGCCTCCACTTCCCTACTTCCATGATGACTTGTTCACTTTAGTCTGGAACAATACACACTTACTTTTGTTTTTCAGCAACACTGGGAGAATAATGCACTGAAGAGGACTTGCATCCTATAATTTATTCTTTTTTAAAAGGGTGGAGTGAGAGGAAATGTTTGCCTGTTGCTTCCTTCTTACATGTACACAGCAACATTTGCAAGATATTCAAGGGATAAATATCTATTTAATGGGTTAACGTATAATTTGGTTAAACATTTGGTTTGATTTTCTGTGAACTATCATAATCTTCCTGTTGGCTGGAAGGGTGGATTAATTGTAAATCAGCAAAATAATAAATACTGAAATATAATTCTCTTCAAGTGCAACTAATAAGAAGCAGTATATTTTGTGTCTCTAAGTACCAGTCAGCAGAAAAACATAGCACATAGATTACTTCCTGGAATCAGTCCCATGGATCCCAACTACCATTTTTAAAATACCTTCATTTTCTGAAATCAATTCAAAATTTTTGACTATAAATTTCTAAAAAGTTGAGACTAGGCTATCACAAAGGTTTCTCTCCACACAAGTATATCCAGAAATTGAAGTCCACTTTAAATTAAATAAAGGCTATTCTGTAGATCCCAACAAAGAATCCTGACATGGTCTTTTCTGCCTTGATTGGCTGCACTGGAATGAACATTTCCCAACCACCAACATTTTATCTGGCCAGGATGTATTCTATTTGTAAGTATTTGTGGATATTTGAGCTAGATTTTTTAATCATTTAAAAGTGCAATCTACTTGTCCATACTGGAAAAAGCTACAAAATACTATTTAAATGAATGTCCACAGGTAAACAATACATCTTTGAACATTAAGAACTAAGGTTGCTTTAAGATGCCCATAGGCTTAGTAATGGTAACTGTAGAATGAAAAACAGCTCCACATAATAATCCCCAACAAAGGTTAACCATATGACATATCTTGCCTTTTCAATAAAAGGTGGAGTTCCGGGATTAGTAAAGCAATGAGAAATAAACAAAAACAAGGCACACACAGGTGCACGTACAAAACAGAGGAGTATCTGTAGGCTCTAGGAATATTACTATAAATACAGTTCCTTATGACAGCATCAACACTTTATAAGCATATTTTTCTCCATAGAAATAGCTCACTGCTTGCATCATTGTATGTGATAAGTCTGAGTAATCGCAAGGCCTCTGTGGCCAAAATCTGCCAAAAGCTACAAGCTCAAATATAAAATGCAGTTCTTTTAGATTAATTTTTTTTGTGTAGGTTACTTTGTATTATGCTAGAAAGCTAAGTTTACCAATAAACATAATATAGCAAAAGAGATAAAGCATGTTCTCATTGCTTCTGTGTTTGTAAATTAGCGTAAATAGTTTGAGATCTAGAACACAAGTGAAAATGTTTGGATTCTCAACTCAAGTTCTCTCTACTCTGCCCACCAAAATGTTCATAAACTATAAACCAATCAACCTGATATCCTACCAAATCAAACATAGAGATATATTACAATTACAAAAACAATTACATCCGAGTCAGCATGCAATGAACAACATATAGATATTGTATCCTAAATGGGAGATGGGACTAGGTACAATTATGCAATTTCTCTCTTTTTTTCACATAGTAAAGGAGACTAGGATAAAAAATATCCAAATGAAAGATATTGTTTAACAATAACATTCTCTGTAAAAATCCATGGAATTATATTTTATGAGAAACAACTACAAATCTTAAACCACTGTTCAACAATGGTTTAAAAACGATTCACAAATGTTATGTTTCCCAAAATACAGCAAGACAATTTTATTTTTTTTTCAAACTGCTTGTAAAGAAGCAAGAACATTAAGATATAAAAAATGAGTTTACAGGAGCATTAGTTTCTTCTTCACATTTCATTTTCAAGCCCATCAGTCACTGAATATTTCAGTCACAGAATCACAACTTCATTGCCCAACTCAAGGGCAATATTTGAACAACTTAACATAACAATGGAAATATTTCAGATACAGAGTAGAACAGCACCAAGAATAAAACCATAGAGATAATACTCTGATACCAATTTTCTGAATAATGTTAATAGAATTATAATTTATATTAATTCAAGTTTTGATCCTGTTTTTAATACAAGATTTTCCATGCTGTTTGTTTTAAGAAGAATCATTTTAATAATTAGAAAGGAATGAATGTACACCCTTCCCTGAGCTCTGTGGTCAGTTTATTTATCCACAGTAGCAACACAGGTTATAGCTGTTCCACCACAAGTCACAGGAGAGGGACAAAAAAAAAAAGATGGGCTGGCCTTACCATTATTAGCCAGCTGAACATCACGCCTAACTATAATAGCTACTCTATATGAAGGAATAAACAGGCAATCAATTGCTCATCTAGGCTGATTTTTTTCTCTGCCCTTCTGAAATAACAACAAAGAATGCACCCACTCCAGAGACATGGACTAAAATATACCTGTATGTCCAGCTACCAATCAAATTCCTGTCCTAGATAAACAAGCCATTTAAACATAGAATATTTAAATGATTTCACTGATTTGACATAATTTTATTGTTTCACAACAAAAATATAATTTTATAAGCAATGCATATCTTGCATTTTACAGACATGTATGCTTAGGACTCTAAAAACAATCTTGTATTTTACAAACTTGTATTGTACACATATCTTGTATTTTACAGATATGTGTGCTTAGGACTGTACAAAACAGCTAAACTGGCCAAGGAGACAAGTTTGGAATTGTCATTAGTACATTAAACCACATCTTACACACAATTTCTACACATACACCAACCCATGTAGGATATATAGAGATACAGGTCAAGAAGTGTTTGTTCTTTGTGATGTAGTAAAATAGGAATGATATGATGATATTAATAGGGAAGCTTCTTCAAGCCTTTTCTATGCTTAAAAAGGAAAGGAAAACTGATGATGCCTATTTAAAAAAAACAGAAATCAAAAGGGCATTTCAGGTTGTTGTGATCATTCTTGGTAAACTTGTTCTTACCTCTTTGCAATTTCCTGCATATTTGAAAATCAAGTTCCTTGGCAAAGAAGATTCAGCCTGAGGTATGGTGCAACCTTCCGCAGAGCTGGGTTCTGTGGGATGATCATTTACAATATAGGTACACTTGTCTTCAAACTCAGCTTCTGTCCATAGAGTCATATCGGCATCCTTCATGTCCATTTTCATTATCAATTTTGTCCCTTTACTCTGTCCTCTGGAATTCACAATATATGAGCTACACAGTGTGGCAGCCTGGAAAAAATATACATATAGATTTGTCATCCTCTTTTTAGCACTGCTGACAAACTGATCTAAATGGCTATCTGGTGGCACACTGAGAACATGAGTGGAGTAGCTGATAGTAGCCAAATGCCCTGCTCTTTGAGGTGACTTCCCTGGCATACATACCATGTTCAACAGCTAAAGCTAGTTACAAAGAAAAGAAACTATCCACTGTTTCTTTATTACCTCAAAGGGGGGAAGGGGGCTCTGAAAGCACAAAACTTGTGCACAACACAACTTGTCAGAAAACTGCATTAGCAAAGTGTCATAAACAAGGAAAGGAAAAGGAAGGGACTGCTGTCTGCGTCTGAAAGAGCTAAAAATGGAAAGGGCATGCTGGAAGAGCGGAACCTAGCTTGCTTTTTCCAATGAGGAAGAGTGAACTTTCCCACAACTTCCAACATATGAACAACTTTTAAAAACAACACCCCCCCTACTTTATTTTGACTTCCTTTTATCCTCTGGCATGGAAAGCTGAGGAAGACTGTATCCTGTCGCTATCACTCCAGAAACAATCCAAAGTAACTTAAAATACTATGCAGCTAACACATTCTTACATGTTCCAAAAAGCATAATAAATTTCATCACTGGATTACACTGAAAATAATGCCTGGCTTAC
The DNA here is from genome assembly GCA_032468055.1 of Acrochordus granulatus. Lineage (NCBI taxonomy): Eukaryota > Metazoa > Chordata > Lepidosauria > Squamata > Acrochordidae > Acrochordus > Acrochordus granulatus. Next base: position 153,778 of record JANHZU010002890.1, on the reverse strand, counting down.
AAGATGGACCACAACACTTCTATTTCAAATAGTGGCTACACAGTCACAAATTTGGAGACAAAATATTGTCTTTCATCTCAGTTCCTTATCCACAGTACAGGTACAATAAAAAGGCATATCTTACAGCACTGCTTTGAATATTATTACTGCAAAACGTATTATTTGTCTCTCTTTAGAAAAAAAGTATCACATTTTAAACAGTAGTACTATTACAGAAATATGAACAGATTTATAATAATACAATTATAACATTTAGTCTTGCACCTATAGATATTACTTATCATAGTAGCAGTAATAGCAAACTATTAAAAACAAGTTTACTTACCATTTTGTACAAAGATAATGGATTAGACTACAGCTTTTCCATAACAAAAACTTGAAGCTCCAGAACTATACTACTAATCTTTTAGATGGAGATAAAGGAAGTCATATTCCTAATTCAAATAAACATTTTGAAAAGGGCAAAAAGCAAAACCAACTCTGACAGGTTTGATGGTTCTTCAGAGCATGCCCACAGGACCAATTCCAGAGGCTTTAGCACCATATGAAAAAAGCTTCACATTTTACAGGCTGGGACAGCAAAGTCATAGCGAAACTCAACTGACAGTTGCTATGAGCAGTGAAAGAATTAATCATCATAAAAACACAGATCCCTTGAACTTTAAGGCACCTTAGAAAGAGAACTTTCAAGAAAAATGTCAACCTGTTTCTCACTATGTTTCATTCAAAAAACCCTCTCAAGCGATCTGAAAAAAAGCTGCTTACCAAGGGACAGTCCACAAATACTTCCAGCCGGCAGCCTGGTGCTTCAGGTAAGTCTCACACATATCTAAAGAGTAAACATTCCCCCTGCCTTCCACTTGGCCCGTGGAAGTAAGACTGACTCACGCCTGGAGATTTAATGAAACTCTTGCTGCTTGGGCCGGCCTCTCGCTCACGAGGTCTCTCTCGCTGCCACAGGTGCTGCAGCTCTGAAGCTTAACTTCTTTGAAAGACTGAAAGGCTGAATGTTTCAGTCTCTACTAGCGAAACAGATTCTCCTTTCTCCTCCCTGCTACAATTTTCCAGTGAGCCAGTCATTTCTGATTTATTCACACTCAGAGAAGCTCAGATCCAATCAGAAGGAATTCCTTCTTTCTGAAAATCACAGCAATGCAGATTTTCCAATTGACACGTAAACTGATTAACAGGCCATGGGAAAGGGAAATATTCGATGGTGAAAAATAAAATAGGTGGTTCTATGTGCAGCACAAATCCCCAGGACGTAGGACTGGATGTAAAAGAGACTATGTATACAGACTGGATGCTATTTGTACCTGTTCCTTACTTCTATATCTAAATTAAACTTTCTGGGAGCATCAAAAACCAAATATATTTCTGTTGATGAAGGATGTACAAAAAAAAAATAAGCAAAAATATTGTTGTTATGCAGTTTGATCTCATTAATTCAATACGCTTTTAAGTTAAAAATAACACCCAAATTTCCTGTTCTACATACACACATATTGCTGCCCTCCCTCCTTTTCATTTCTTATTAAGATTGATATGACTTTTACTCCAGGGAAAGTGAGCACAAGATTGCAGCCTTACCTTTGTACTATTTTAAAATAGTATCAGCTCAAGAAGAAACAACACAGTTTTGCCCTGCAGGTGTTTTGACAGAGTGGTTCAAATGCTAATGCAGTCCAGAAAGAAAATCTCCATTATGAAAATATGTATTAGACACAATCAATTAAAGAGTGTGCCACTAATGAAATAAGTATTTGTGTGTTATAATTACACAGGCATGTGCTCCTGCCGTTTCTTTTACTTCTTTCCATGTTAATTTGCTGCCTTGAAGGAAGGACATCCTGTGATGATGGCATACAATGTCCTGTTTGTCTATTATGAAGTACATAGACCTTGCATTCCTATTTCTCATTACCAAACAAACCAGATGCATAACTTCCTCTAGTGGTCCTGGCCCTTCAATGTGGAATCTTTCATCTCACAACAATTATGAGGTGCATAGCTCCATGCACAGTCACACACAGTATCAAAAGTACCAAGACAGTTCAACAAAGGACAACTCTCCTACTTTTCCTTTTTATTTTGCATCTTCAGACATGTTTATTTTACTGTGCCTTTCCTTGTGTAAGAGGAAATCTGTTTTGACTTGTTTTAAAAATACAAGTGAGTGCTTATGTGTCAATTTTTATTATTCACAGAACAATCTCCAATTTTGTTCTAACACATAGGCCATACCATAGCTTTTTGAAATTCTTATGGGAAAAGGTGAACAGGATTATTTGTTGTAGGTGACACATTACAGAGAGTACCATTTATTTGGGTAAAGGATTTTTGACATTGTCTAATCAAATATTCACAGATAATTGGGCATTACTAAGACATAGTGTAAGACAAATACTTGATAAGTCTACAAAAGAATTGACAGAGGTTATGCAAATTACAGAATATGCAGTAGGAAGAAACATTCAAAACAAAATGGCCACCTTGATTTTGATAATTGATGATGAATCAGAAAATTGCTATTACTCAGTTCTCTGTATTCAAATATAAACCTGTAGCTTCTAGATAAGGGATAACTTGAGCCTTACCACCTTCCTGTAACAATTCCAAAATCTATGGATGTGGGAAAACTGGATAAACCAAACAGAAGTTATAGATGAACTCTTCTCTATATTATTATCGCCATTATAAAGAGGTCAATGGTGTTGTCTATTCCTGTAAAACAGCAGAAACAAAGCGGTTATTTCTGCACAATATTCTATTAACAGGTGTGGATCATATACGGTAATATAACTTCTCATGAAAGCATTACAGATCCCACTGGAACAGTATAATTTATAGCTACTTTGATACAGGAAATAGCTAGTCTTCTCAACCTACATATGTTCCTTCTAACATGATTCACTTCAATATACGAGTGGTCCTCATTTAGCAACCACAGTTGGTTCCAGCAACTTGGCTATTAAATGAAGCAGTTGCTTAGAGAAAATCACGCAACTGCAACTATGCTTACGATTTTAGTTCAGCTTTCCTTTGCTTCATGCTACTTCTTTCAGCTGAATTGGGGTCTTTCTGAGTATATTTTTTGAATATACTTTTTGATATAGAGAAAATAAACAAATAAAATAAGAGTGGGTTATACCTATGGTGCCATTAATCTGTGTATCAAGGCTTAATTTAGAATTTGGAAGATAGATACCAAATAATTCTTTGAAGGAGATGGGCAGTTTAAAAATTTGAAAAACAAATAAATAGGAACACTGAGAGAGATGCCAGGATTGAAAAAGATTTATGAATAAATTGTAATAGCAATTTTCTGATTCATCATCAATTATCAGAATATATACTTAACAGTGTCAGAAGATGACACCAGGTGGGATACATTAAAAAGAGTTCAAAAGTAATACAATAATAAACTGTAAACTCTTTGCACATTGGGAAAAATAAAACAAGACTTAGTAACTCATAAATTTCTCCCCAATATCTGCTACTTGCTACATTTTAACAGGCAGGCTCTCTATGTCTCCCCTCAATTAGACTGCCACTTACATGGTCCATGGAAAAAACGTATTTTCAACTGTAGCTCCCTGCCTCTAGAATACTAACCCCCAC
>JANHZU010002890.1:117716-128696 GCA_032468055.1 Acrochordus granulatus | reverse complement strand
TTCCAGTTGTTCTGTATATAAATAAGCATTAGTGATGTTATCATTATACTTTATGTATAATGAATATAATGTAAGGTTTGAGATAACTATCTTTGACTAAGCAATGTACTATTGGAATTTTATTTATCTAATTCATATGGCTGCCCTTCTCAATGAGTGACTTGAGCAGCAAATAGAATAAAAATAAAAGAATTACAAACATTATAAAAGTTAAAATACAAGCAGCCAAGAAACAACAACCCAAATTACTAACACAACCAAGAAGTAGATGCACACTATGAGTCCCATGTCTGGGCACAGAACCAGGTTCTTAGAGCCTTACAATGAGGGTGGGATTGGAGCCTTCTTGATCGCTGGAGGTAGGATGTTCCTCAAACTGGGTACTGATAGAAAAGACACATCTTCTAGTCCCAGCCAATCAGCATTTTTTTGCTGACAGGGCCTGAAGCATGTGATCTTGCCTGACAGGATTGGACTGGTAGAAACAACTGGGGAGAGATGGTCCTTCAAGTAAGTCAGTTCTAAACCATGAAGGCTTTAAAGCTCATTGGCAACCTGGAAGCATACTGGCAACCAATACTGCTCATGGTTTAGTGGTGTTACCCGTACCAAGTAACTGCTGCCATTTACAACCCAGGCACAGGTGCAGTAGCATACCACCCAAAGACGTGCAGAGGCCATCCTAATATGGCTGCCACCTACCCATTGAACACAAGCCATGAGTCTAGGAGGATCTCCAGATTATACCCCAAGTCTATCTGAGCAGTGCCACCTCATCCAAGACCAATGATGGAAGATTCCCAGCAACAGAATGTCCAAATATCCAAACCTTCCTAACTTGTTTCTCTAGCAATATGGTAGCAAACTACTAAGTTGAGGATTTTTTCTTTTTGTTTTTATTTAACTTACAAAGTGAAGATAAGTACTTTATTAGCTGCATGGTGGCAGGACACACAAATAAATATAAAGTAAAAGTAAAGAATATCTTCTCCCACAAAATAGGAACTGAATTAGGAAGAACATAAATACCATCATTGTTACTTTTAGTTCCTGATGGACACATTACTTCCTCAGCACAGCTTCAGTATAAATCACAATGCAGCAATGATTTCAATTGCTTTTCAGATGTATTATTATGGTCGTATATTTTCTTGCCCAAGTGACTAAATAGACATTAATGTTGTTTTCTTGGCAACAACTGGAATTTTGTCCAGGATCTTTTTCTGAGCTTTCAGTTTAACCTATTATCAACTTGGTTTAGTTTTTCTTAAATTGGTACAAAAAATTATCTATTTGGTGAGGGCTTTTTGAACAGGAAGGCACCAAGAAACCTTAAGGATATATCATCAAATATGGAACACAAATTCAAAGAAGCTTTTTACCATAATATTCTTATGAATATACAATCCAGACTAGAACAAGCTGCATACCTCTGAAGTACATGTGAGTTTGAAAGAAAAATGACATGGAATGCTCCATTTTTGTTGAGATTTGGTATCTCTTGAATGGATTAGAAATAAACAATTTTCACACCTGCCAAAGATAGATTAATTTTCTTCCTTAATGTACTTTAAAAGTGGCCAAGATAATCAACTTTCATTGAGAAGGGGGAAAGCAACAGTATTATTACCAGTGCTCGTTGTGTGAATGAATACATCTGTGTTAGAAGCAATGCATGGCTGAAACATTTCACTGGACTCCTGCTGTAGGCAGAACAAAATACCATTCTCCTGATATCAACTTTAACTGGAGCACAGACAAACCTTACATAAAGGAGAAGACATTGAGCTGTGAGAGATTATAGTTTATTACTTCTTGTCAAATGTAATTAGTGGAGATGGTGAAATTGTCAGCCTTGATGAAAGAGAAGGCTAACAAATTTTATTCTACTTGGAAACCACTGTTTGGCCTTTTTCAAGAAACTGAAAGAAAGGAAAAGCTGATTTTGAGATTTGATGATTAGTATTATACAGGATTATCAAAACAATGTAGACAAATGTTTAATAGAGTTTGATATATTCTTATATATGTACCAAGAAAAGTCAGAAATCATTCCTTTTCTATCCTTTTTTCCTTTTCTGCACTTTTCATTCTCTTCTGTGCTTTTTTATTTTTCTTATTTTATTTTGTCTGTATAGCTTTTAACTTTGACCCTTCTTTGAAAATCAATAGTTATACTTGTTAAATATGCTCTTAATCAAAAGGGAAGTCTCTTTTTTGAACTGTACATGTATATTATTATTATACGTGTATAATATATGTATGTATATTTATCTTGAATGGAAAAAGAAGTCACCAGTTTTACTGAATTTGAAAAATAGAATTAAATAAAATCATGACCTTGGTTACCAACAACTGAAGCATCACTACTATTCATAGAACACGAAAACTAACAGTCAGAGCCCAAGGGTTATTCTTATGACAGATTAGTAAACACAGCTAAAAAGATAGTTAATAAACACCAGCTAAGCCCTTCAATTACAGCAATAAACTGTTCAATTGGGTAAATGTCCACAGTTTTGCTCCAAACCCTGGAGTGAACTGTTTAATCAATAAACTGTTGCAATCACTTGACAAACAGATATTGGCAGTTTCTGGCTAACATGAAACAGTCCCTTAAGAATTGAGGACTTGAAAGTAGAAAAAAATGAACTTTTAAACAAAACTAAAAGCAAAAGCATACTAGAATATCATTCTCAAAACAGAATGTTTTCTGGAAAAAACAAAAACAAAAAAACAATCCACATCATTTTTTTGTTTTAAAGTAAATTTTCATGTAGGCTATCTCACAAAAACTTTTGCCAAGAAAACTCTAGCTCAGTAGCCAGTTGTCCAGGATTTCATTAAGTGAGAAAGTGGGATACAACATATAAAATTAGATGAGCAAATATTCATTATTTTTATAGTGGATTTTTTATCCAATTCAAATTCACTTTTTGGTAAGAAAAAAAATTCACATTGTATCCACATGTGTAATCTTTCCTAGCACAACCTGTTATACCAGGAAGTAATACAGCTGTTAAAGTTCCCCTTCTATATAAGTTGTAATATCAATATATCACAGTATATGATATCAATATATAAACTATTAATAGTGGCATAATAGCTACAGTGAATCCAACAACTTTGTATTATGCCATCTGGCCTTCTATTCTGCAGACTTTTAAATACACAGTTCATAACCTTTGTCCTCCAGACAGTCTTTAGTATTAATTCTATGGCTATAAGAGTTTGAGATTTCAAGTGTACTTTCCACCCAGGCAAACCATTGTAAATATTTGGATATACACTGAAACTGATAAAGTTCTCATAAAAGTGTCAGTAAAGAAACTTCTTTTCACCTGAAACAGTTTTCACAGTCATTCTAAACTTTGCTCAAGAATCAAAAGATGATTCTTACGCAAAACAGTACTGAAAGCAAAAAAAGTGCTTTCCAGTGGGCTGAAAAAAATTCCAGTGGGCTTAGATATCCAATATCTTTGGATATTGATATGTACTGGAGTGCCTTGGATCCAGAGAAGTCTTGCCTAAGAGGAAAGACACTTCAGCTGCTCAGTACCAAAGGATGCAATTCGGATTTCATTTTAAATTTAATTCTACTTTAAAATCCACTATATCTTTGCTTACAGAAAAGACACCATTGAAGCAAATGTCCAGGCTTAGGTTGGAGTATAAGGAAGAAACTGGTTTTTGAAGTGTTGTATATTCAATTGTTTTGTTACAGTCTTTAAACTGAACTCAGAGATAACTATAGATGCTAGAACCCAGGTGAAGTGGCATGTTTCAGGTGATAGATTTTAAGCAACAATGCTATCTATATTTGGTACCAATTTCAGTTTCCAAACTATCTTTTAAAAGAGATTCCACTTAAAGAGCAGTGCTATAATCTATGCTGCAAACTAATGTGGTATGAATTGCCGAGGCCATCAAATTTCACATAATTAATCTAGTTTATCTTGTAATGATTGACAGCTATACTAGGGAAGAAATGAGAAAGCAGTCAGTGGAATTAATGACTAAACCACACATTTTGGTTTTCTAGAGCCAATCCAATCAATATGTTGGTATGCAGCTCTTTGCAACATAAAAAAGCTCTGGATCAATGGAACTATAATATTGATAATGCCAAAGATCCAGAGCATTTTTTTTTTCAAAATACTACTGGGAGGAATACATCATAAGTCTAGATTAAGAAAAACAAGCATAAATAACCACTCTGTTTATGATGGCATTGTCTCTATTTTTTTTATTAGCCATTAAGTTACAAACCTGAAATCCTGCTTAATTTTATCTATTGCAAGAAAAAAATGATGATTTTTATAAACTACATGGACAAATACCTATGGTAAAAGCTTAGGTCCTATGTTTTCTCCCAACAGAAATGGTTTCTATTAAAAGGTAGGAGACTCTGTGCCGAAAGGGCCCTTTTAGTACTCAAAATAATTTTCTTCATGAAAGGAGCTCTATTCTTCAATCTGTAATAAAAAGAGTAGCATTCCAGCATTCTGCTTTCTCTACAGTGACAGCCTACAGAAAATATGTACCTAATATTTCCTCCCTTTTTTGTCCCTTGAAGTGTGAAAAAAGGTATGTAAGCTATCTCAAGCAGCTTCATTCTGCATGAGCACCTGCTCAGACAATAGTCAATTAAACAAGCAAAACAACAGCTGGATAAGTCAGGTCAGCTCCCCTATGAACTGCAAGACTTAAACACAGGAGACCCCACCAACTATCTCTTTTTCCTTACTTGAAAATAGCAAGTCTTAGAAACTTGATGCCTCCTGTATGTGTTTGAAGGGACAGTAAAAGATTCCCTGAATCACTGCTGCTGTTTCTCTCTCTTCCTCAAAATATGACAGCCTTTCTTTCAACCTGCATTGTCTAAGGAGTAAAAAAGCTCACCCCAATCTATACTAGCCACATTCACTTTAGGAATGCAGGTTCAATAGAAGGAATTTGTTAACTGAGCCTCAAGGTGGTCAGATTTCTCTTACAACATGTTTTTAAGCGCTGTGTAGATTCTCTGTGCAATTTCACTTTTGTTATTCTTTTAGCTTTTGGAGAGAACGTATTAACGAAGATGAAATGAAAATTAAACTGAGCTGTTTGGCATAAACTATTCCAGATTAAATTATATTCTCAGAAATACTCAACAAAAATTTCAGCCAGTTTTTGCCTATTTGGTGCACACTACTGTTCTGATCACCACTGACCACTACCATTTATTAATGTTACTGTTAGGCTACAGTTTCTATACACGGTTCTATCAATAGTAACTCTGTCACCAGTTTAGCCCGGCTTTTGAAGCAGTATTTTACAAGCCTGAAGCAAATTAAAAAGTTCATGAAAAGTAAAATGCATTTCCTTGAATATTAATAGAACAGTTAAGATAATGTAGTGAGATGATAACTTTTCCTCTCAGTGAAAAAAGCGGATGGAATAAAACATCTGTTTTTGTCACTCCAGACTCCTTATAAATATTGTACAAGATACATGGATATTCTGAAGAAACTTTTATACAATTACAGAAAACAGTGAAATGAAAAAGCCAGAGAGGAAATTCCCTGAGACAGAATGGAATCTTATACCGTGCTTTCAGCTTTACTAAGGTTGTGAAAAAGGCATGTTGTTTTATAAAAACGTTGAAATTGTGAAATGTAGGCAAATAATATGAAAGGCATTTAAGTCAACTTTAAAAAAAGATCATTACATCGATCTTCCCCAATGGACTCCCTACACAGGTATTGGTCTTCAACTTCCAGATTTTTCACCTATCACAGCTATAAACACTGAAGTTCAACAAACCTGGAAAGTTACATGAAATGAGACCCAGTTTGGTGTAGTGGTTAAGGTACCAATCTGGAAACCTGGAGGTTGTGAATTCTAGACTTGTCTTCGGCACAAAGCTACCTGGATGACCTTGGGCCAATCACTCAGTCTCAGCTTTCGGAAGAAGACAATGGCAAGCCACTTCCAGAAACATTGCCAAAAAAAGCTGTAGGGTCTTGAGTAGGAGTCAAGAATGACCTGATAGCACATTATATTCTATTGGGCTGATATACTTCAAGGATAATATCATTCCAAATCACCTGTGCTAAGAGTACAAATTATAGTATTTGATTCTGTAAAATACAAACAGCATTTCTTTTTATAGAAAGTCTTTGTTCAGCAACTACAATTGGGGCTGGCAACTTGGTCGTTAAGTGAAACAGTTGCTAAGAGAAAGTGCTGCTGTGCTTATAATCTTACTTAGCTTTTCTTTGCTTTCGAGACCTGGAAGATAATCGGTGCGAGGATTGGTTGCAAAATTATTTATTCATGACCACTGTAACTTCAAATGGTTGCTGTCTGAAGTAATTGCTAAATCAAGACTACCTATATGAGCAAAATAAACATTATATCACATATATCTGTGACTAATTTTATGTTGCAGGTAGAATTTGATGAATGCTGCTGTTTTAGCATACAAACCAGTTCATCATCTGGCTTTGCCTCTGAGGAAAAAAGAGAAAGGGATTGTGTTATATTGCCTTAGAAATTCTGTACCAAAACCAAAAATGGATTACCAATTATTCATCATTTCTTTAAATTCACTGTGTATGCTATATTGATGAATGATCTTATTTCAGTGTAAGCCAAAAGGCCAGAATCAGTAAGAGGGAATTATATACTGTTAAGATCAGCAACACAAATTTCAGTACAGCTGGACTAAATCTAGTAAGCATAATACTATGAAGTTAAAGTGAACCTAATTTTAATGTAATTAACAAGGCTTAAATACATAGGAAATATGATTTCCAAAGAAATTCTTTGATTTCCACTGATTTCCAAAGAAATTCTTTTTTCAAGGACTTCTTATGGATTGCATCAAGCATACTGGAATATTTAAAAATATTTGAGGTGTGTGTATATGTATATATTATTGATAGATACTAGCATAAAAAGTGCCTTTTCTGTGTTCATGGATTAACTCAGACAATGGTCTTTGTAGTAGTCATATCTAGCCTTCATGAAACAGTGGTACATCAAATTAGGATGAACATTTAAGCATCCCATGAATGATTCACACAATTCCAACAGCTTTAGATGTAATGAAAAACTCAATAGTACCTAACAAATGAAAACAAAACAAAAAAGGTTTTATACTTGGTTGTTCATATACATAAATCAAATTACTGAAAAAAGTATCCAAAAGTAGCCTAAATATCCAAAATAAAATCTTTATATAATTGAATCATTATACCTATTGCTTCAGAATTTATCCCGATCATTGTCATTATTAGTAATATGGGGGGTGGGGAGTTTGCCTACTTACCCTTCTAACCTGTACACATTCCATAAAACATGTTTCTCTACTGATAAAACTCCTGCTGACCAAACATACCACCTTACAGCTCGGTTCACATTTCTAACAAAAAATACTCCTTGACTACTTCAAGGATATTTCTGTCAACTCAGCTGAAACTATCATAAAATTGGTAAACTAAAATGAAGACAGGAACCTTGAATGTGAAAAATAGAATTATTTTGCCAACAGTACTTTACAAATAGATATCAAGAGCAAGGGAGAGATCTATTCATGAAATGAAGCTTAAACAGTTATTTATGTGTTTGTTCTTTTCATGAATGTTCATGTATAGAGTGCATTTACATTCTTTACATACAATTAAAAAATTACAATGTATAGTATTATATACTGTAAATCAGAATTTTAAAATGTGCAAAATTAATGCATAGCTTTATGTCGTTTAGCATACATTAATTATATTTCTTTTCAAAAATTGTTCAGAATTAGTATATTAAGATTTCCCAGAGAAGAACATATATTAAGTTTTAAAGAAACTTCATTTAATGTATTATTTATTTATTGGGTTTAAATGCCACTGATGCTGCAACTATACATACAATAACTGTAACTGTACTTTCAATGACTGAAACCAAGGTGTTTGTAAAAACTCTGGCACTTCTAAATAAAAGCATTCCTTTACAGAACTTTTCTAGAACAGCTAAAATTCCATATTAATTTTTTCTCTCTTCTTTTCAGTCAGTCTCTATTCCTAGCAAAAAGTCCCTGAGTATTCTTGGCAAGACTTCAGAATGGTTTGCCATTTTCTGCTTCCTAGGGCTGAAAGAGAGTGACTGGTCCAAGGTCAGCCAGCTAGCTTCTTGCCTCAGGTGGGACTAGAAGTCACATTCTCTGGTTTCTAACCTTTGCTTTAATCACTAGATCAAACTGTCTCGAATGAATACACACACACACAGACAAAACAAGAACAATTATTTGGCCTATCTTATAATTAAAGAAAACTTAGTTAACCTGGGTCAAAATTTTGTAACCTACCATCAATCCTGGTACTGGAATACCTAATTTTCTTGCTATTGATGTGTCAGTGGAAATAGACTTTTTTAAAGCATTAAAAAAAAAGAAAATCTAAACAATAGAAGTAGTCAAGGAGTATTTTTTGTAAAAAACTCCCAGAACCCAGATCCCCTCAGGATTGCTCAGGTATCTGGAGTTGATGATTAATTTAACTAAAACAACTTGCATATGAATAAGGCAACCTTTCCCCAAGCTAAAAATCCTAAGAACTCTAATCCAACACTCATGTAGATTTGGGAGGTGGAATACAGCAACACAAATGGGGAAATGGCTTTTTTATCATAGTGCAGCAAACACTATCTCACATACAAAAGAATAATTTCTAAGTTGCAGCTTCTATTCAGTTTTTAAAACACTTCTTTTCCAAAATCTATTGCCTGTGAAACTTTTATTGACAGTTTTTGTTTAAGTTATCAAAAGTGTGTTAAGTCAATTTACTCAAGCAGTTGATTCAATCTCACAACCCTAATAATTTCTGCTTTATGTGAAATGTAATTGGAAATATTAAAATGCATCCACTTCAAAAAACGTAATATATTTATACATTTAGCCAGTCTTTAGGCAACCAGAAATGTTATGCAGACATGTAACTGATTTTCAACATAGTAGAATTTTTTTTATTTTTTAATTTTCAGTAGTCTGATCAAGATGATAAAAGCTGGTATTTCCACATGGACCACAGAAGTTTTGGTGAATAAGCATAGAAATACAAGTTATTAGTTATCTTACACTGAAGTTATTAGTGAATTTTTCAGTAGGCTAGCAATTTTTAGGAGGTAATGTATAAGGCTATCATGTAAGACTACAATGTACATTGAACTACCAGGTATCTGCCAATGAATTTCTGTATAATTTATTCAAACCACTCCACACAAAAAACAGCCTTATCATTGAAATGAATATATAAAATACTGACAATAGATTTCAGTATCTGAGTTATAATACAGATGCTTACCCCAAAAGGGAATAGCATGATGGGTATGTGCAGGAGTTACAGTATTTGTAAAAACAAAACCCCAACAAAAAACAATACAATAAATATCAAGGCTGTGACTTGGCTTGCATCTTCTCAGTTTTATACTTTAAATGCATTCACAAAACAGTAGTTTCCTAATCAAAATCCAACTTTAATTGACACTTGCATTGCTCAAAAGTAAAATAAAAAATCTTAAAATTGCTCAAACTCTTCCTACATAATTTGTGCCTTTCTTTAGCATTTTCCAATTGTATAACTGATCTTTTTTTGCTTCATCAACAAAATATTTTAAATACAGAATTTCTTTTAAATGATTATCAGTATTGAAATACAGCAAATTAAATTATTTTTGTATTAAAGTATTAAAATTAAATTAAAATAAAACATTTATTTTTATTTCATTTTACTGCAGAAACCCATATATTATCTTTTCAGTATGTATATGCTGATATAGTGTTATTTGTTTTCTTTTAAAAACCGTCTGGTAGTACATTTTATCCCCCTTACACTCCACTGTATTTAATGGACTTTATTTCATGTTGGTGTGCATAACCCTGCAAGCTGGGAGAAGAAAATATTCAAGTACTGTATTGGATTAAAGCTGTCAACCAGGACAGTAGGAAGCTATGAGTCTCTCACAAGCTTTACTATATGTTATAGAAAATCATATTTTTTCTCCTTCCTTCCTTTTCCCCTGATGGATAAGTTTTAAATAAATACACAGATACTTACTTTTTCACCCTACAAAATGCTTCAAAACAATATTTGAGCTCCAGTTCATTGAGAACTACACAGATGAGAAATATTTTCTCCCTTCTCAACACTCTCTCTCCAAACACTCTTAAAATGTGGGTCCTAAAGTCTCCTGTGTCAACAGCAATATAAGAAAAGGTCACATGCTATGGCCCTCTCTCTCTCCCTCCAGTGTGTCAGTGATCATGGCCAATGATTAAGGCAGGGAAGTTGCAAACTGATGAAAAATGTTGATCTCTATCCCAGCTATCAAAGCTCTGAGAAAGTTTATCCAGCACGCCCTCTCTCTCTTTAACAGCACAGCAGTTTGAACTGATGATTCAGTAAGACAACAGGACAATCTCAAAGCTCAAGCAAAGAGAACCCATTATATCTATCTGCCTATCTATCCAGCTGCGAATGCATTTGTTCTGGTATAATCTCCTAAATCAGTGCAATTGCTTAGCATATCTGTTAAGGATTTAATAATTTAGCAGGGTTAGCCCTGGATCATATTCAGATGAGTGATCAGCTTTAGGCTAGACTAACTGAAACTATATCCGAAAAAGCAGCACAGCCAAGAAAATTAAAATGATGAACTGTCTAATAGCAAATGTGATTCCATTTAAGGAAGTGTAAAATTATCCATATTAGGATAAAATCAAGAACTGTACATATACAGTGATGAGGTCCTGAGTTTTCTGTAAAATGATGGAGTTTGACAAACTGCTGTACTGTTAAAGAGAAACGATGGGGAAAAGTTACCATCTCTTAAGTGTTAGCAGGACCAAGAGTCATTCAACCTCAAGTTATTTGAGGAATTATGTCATCCCAATGGAGAGTTCCTGTCCCACCAGAATCGGCAGAAGAGACCTCCTCCAGATCCCATCAG
>JANHZU010002890.1:93322-106639 GCA_032468055.1 Acrochordus granulatus | reverse complement strand
AGAACCAGACATTCTGGAGTGTGAAGTCAAGTGGGCCTTAGGAAACATTGCGAACAACAAAGCTAGTGGAGGTGATGGTATTCCAGCCGAACTATTTAAAATCCTAAAAGATGATGCTGTTAAAGTGCTGCATTCAATATGCCAGCAAATTTGGAAAACTGAACAGTAGCAACAGGATTAGAAAAGTTCATTTTACATTCCAGTCCCAAAGATGGGCAATGCCAAAGAATGTTCAAACTACTGAACAGGCAGAGGAACTACAGATATAATTGCCAACATTTGGCAATCATAGAGAAAACAAAGGAATTCCAGAAAAACATCCAGTTCTGCTACACTGACTATGCTAAATCCTTTGATTGTGTGAATCACAACAAACTGTGGCAAATTATTAAAGAGATGTGAGTACCAGATCACCTTACCTGTCTCCTGAGAAACATGTATGCAGGTCAAGAAGCAACAGTTAGAATCGGACTTGAAACAAGTGATTGGTTCAAAATAGGGAAAAGAGTACAAGAAGGCTGTATATCGTCCCACTGCTTATTTAATTTATATGCAGAGTTCATTATGACAAATGCCAGACTGGGTGAATCATAAGCCAGAATTAAGATTGCCGGGAGAAATATCAATGGCAGAAAGTGAAGAGTAACCAAAGAGCCTCTTGATGAGGGTGAAAGAGAGTGCAAAAGTTGGCTTGAAACTCAACATTAAAAAAGCTAAGATCATGGCATCCAGACCTATCACTTCCTGGCAAATAAAGAGGAAGAAATGGAAGCAAGGGCAGATCTTATTTCTCTGGGCTCCAAGATCACTGTAGACAGTGACTTCAGCCATGGTTTTCCCAGTAATAATAGAGCTGGACCATAAAGAAGGCTGAGTGCTGAAGAATTGATGTCTCTGAATTGTGGCACTTGAGAAGACTCTTGAGAGTCCCTTGGAGTGGAAGGAGATCAAACCAGTCAGTCCTAAAGAAAATCAATCCTGACTGTTCATTGGAAAGACAGATACTGAAGCTGAGGCTCAAATATTTTGGCCACCTTATGAGAATAGAGGACTCACTGGAAAAGACCCTGTTGCTGGGAAAGATTGAAGGCAGAAGGAGAAGGAGATGGCAAAGGATGAGATGGTTAGTTAGCATTGTCGGTGTGATTGGCTTCTATGTGGGTAAGCTCTGGGAGACAGTTAAGGAAAGGAAGGCCTGGTATGCTATGGTCCATGGGGTCATGGAAAGTTGGACATGACTGAGCAACTGAACAACAAATGGTGCAAAAGTCTGAGGCTACCATTAGATTTGTTGTTTTAGAAATGGTATCATGACCATATAGAGGTGCGGTGGCGCAGCAGATTAATGCCGCCAGTTATGTTGACCAGAAATGGCATGCTGGCAGGTCGATTCCCAAGCTCCGCATAACAGGGTGAGTGCCCGTTACTGAGCCTTAGCTTCTGCCCACCCGGCAGTTCGAAAGTATGTAAAAACTGGAGAGTAGATAAATCAGGTACCACTTCGGTGGGAGCTGGATGGCTTCGGCGGGACGGGCGAGGCGAGCGGTGAGGAGTTGAGCGGCGAGTTGAAGGTGGCCCACCCTCCTGCCAGGGGCAGAGCAGGAACTGCGGAAATGCCCGGATGCAACATCACCGGCCAGTGGGGGGCGGGGTTAGTTTACATCACTGTATAAAAATAACTAGTCTATGTAAGCCGCCAAGAGTCTTCGGAAATTGGCGGCATAGAAATATGTGAAATAAATAAATATATAATTTTGTCTCAGATTCTTTATTAGACTACAACCAGAAAATACAGGAAATTTGTATGCAGTATTAAAAAACAGAAAAAAGTAGAAAAAAACCCTTCCATAGGCTAAAGTGCAAGTATTTAGTGTGGCCTTCCCTTACACTTGAGCAACAACAGGCACCTGGTTCCCGTAAACATAAATGGAATGGAACCCTAAGTGCTGTCATTGTTGACACCTGTATGTATCCTACTATTTCATGCCAAAATGACTGCTGTGCAAAATGGTCTATTACACCAGGTTTGTGCAAGACATGCTTGAACATTGCATACAGTACATAACATGTTGTATGAGTGTAATTCATTGGAGCTGGCTAATAAGGCCAACTTTCAATCACATCATTCTAGTCAAGATGCCAAAAATCACAGAATTTGGCAGGCATAAAAACATAGTTTTGCATCAGTGAGGCCCTTCTCAAAGGGAAATCAACAAACAAACTGGATGTTCAAGATGTGTTATTCAAGCTTTTATAAAGAAATTTTAGGAATCAGAAAAGTCAAGAACAAAAATGGACTGGAAGACCAAGGAAACTTTCAAATTCTGATGAGAAGTTCTTCAGTTTCTTCTTTGAGAGACCAGAGGAAGCCCAGCAAGGATCTGACTCAGCATCTGGCAGCTTCCTCAGGATGCCAAGTTGTCCCTTCTATAGTCTAAGAAGTTTGATCAAGAAAGGTCTTTGTGGAGGAGTAGCAGCCAAAGCACCATTTTTGCAGAAGAGGAACAGGGTGAAAAGGCTCAGATATGCTAAAGCTCACAAAGATTGGACTGAGGATAGTGGAAAAGAGTATTATGGAGTGATGAATTCAAGTTTGAAGTTTTTGGGTCCAATTGTTGACAATATGTGAGAAGAAAAGTTAGAGAGACATGGACAAAAGGGTGCTTGCGGTCTTCAGTGAAAAATGGTAGAGGGTCTGTCCTTGTTTGGGGCTGCATTTCTGCCAGCAGCATTGACAATATCGTCCATATTGATGGGATCATGAATGCTGAAAAGTACAGAAAGGCTTTAATTCATCCTGCCATTCCTTCTGGAAAGTGTCTGATTGGGAATTGTTTTATTTTTCAGCATGATAACGATCCCAAGCACTCTGCTCCTGCAGTGAGATCATATTTAGCAAGGAAAACAGCTGATAAAACACTGGCAGTCATGGACTGGCCTCCACAGAGTCCAGACCTGATATTACGGAGGCAGTGTGGGATCTTCTGGACAGAGAAAGAAATAAGAGGCAACCTAAATCTAAAGAACAATCCTGGGAAGCGCTGAAAGAAGCCTGGTATAATATAGCAGATTACCTCAAAAAACTTCAGGATAGTCTCTCCAAAAGTGTTCAAGATGTATTTATTGCCAAGGGAGGTTGCACTAAATACTGACCTTTGCTTGAAGAATCCATTTCATTCTGAAAATTGTGTTTAAATTTTGTGTATATATTTCCTATATTTTCTGTTTGAATTTTAATACAGGGACAGAAAAATAATTATGGATGGTCATTAAAACTTTGCTAAAATGACAAAGCGGGTGGTGGTCTAAGTCTTTTGTGCAATACTGTATATTCTGGTAAACCAAGAATACTTTTAAATCATAAATAATTTTGTACAGAATTAAAATTTGTTCTTCGATCAAGCAAAAAAATATCAAGAAGAAAAAACCCTCTTGTGAAAGTTAACTGGATCAAAGAATTTACTCCCTCCTCCTAAATATGTGAATTTAAAAAAAAATATTTTTCTAGAAAAAAAAAGTGAAATATACATCAAGGAAACTGCAAGGCAAGGATACATTTGACTTCAAGCATGTATTATGCTCTGAATGTTAACCACGGTTTGATTTTGGAGGAACAAGCCCAGTAATAGCATCCAATTGGACGAAGCAAATACTGGGACTTACGAGACCTGAGATGGTTCGTTATGACATAAATAAACAAAATGTTTCAAGTTTAAAAATAAAAAATTTGATCTAATTCTTGAGTGCAGAATACTGGATAAGATAACTGCAATTACAATCTGTTTTAAATATATTATGGGTAGTTTTTATGTTTGTATGTTTTTTTAACTTGTTTTTTATCAGATTGCTTTTTCCCTGTTATGACCCACCCAGAATTGCTTAGATGGGATGGGCAGCCATACAATTATCATCATTATCATCTCATGGGTATTCTTCTGCATGCTATTGGCTATGCTTATTATAGGTCTATGCAAAGCATTGAAATAAAGACTTTTGCAAACTGTGTAGGTATGAGCAAAGTATCCCCCATGAAAATATTAAAGCAGCCACCTCATCTGGAAGACTGAGCTGCTCTGTATATTTGCCCTGACTGCCTGCTGTAGTCTGCAACTTTCCAATAAATTAAGTGGGGAAGAAAGACTATCAAGGCATCCCATACCTGGAAAACCCCCAAAACTGATTCTGTGGAGGGAAAGATACAAGATTTAGTCTTATGGGATCTTTTTCCTCTTCATCTTAATTAGTTCTTGTTATTTGTCATATCTTTTGAAGGGACAGGCTGTTGTTAATGCTATTATTAATAGAATATATTATAATGCTGATAATTTTGATATATTAAATTATGCATTGAAACTGGAATTGCAAACTATGGTTTACCCAAACAGGACACTGAAGCAAATTAGGCATAAAAATTATGCCACAGAATGGAAGAAGTGAGAGAAAGGAAAAACCTGCAAGGTTCACGGCAAGTTTATTTTTACACTATCATAATTATATGAGTTATGATGGCTTATATAAAGTTTAAATGAATATTAATTCTAGAATGAATATTAAGTTTAAATTAATTTTAATTTAACCATTAAAATATTAATTTAATAAAAACCAAGAATCCAAATATTTAAAAATCATAATGCATAGGAATTTCAAAATGACTTTATTTTAAAAGCTCAGAAATTTCCCTCAACTCAGTCTTCAATGAACTTTTTCTTTAATACAGGCATCCTAAGCATATTACTATAACTTGTAAGGGATACCAAAATTATAGTTTTGAGCTTTACAAAGGATGATGCAGTTGGTGTCAATTCTTAGCAAATATACAGATCTTCTACAGATCTGTTTCCAGCCTGGCTTCTCAAGGATTGTCTATTTATGTGGTTTTCTTGATAAACTATAGGAGTGGTTGACCATTGCCTTCTTGCAATTACGAAAACAAGGCTCAGTGGGAGTCACAACTATACTGTCACAGGGTGTTTTTGTGCATATGTATGTTCATATGGTGAACAACACAGAAATTCCATACCGTAACCATAAATCATTCCAGATTTTTAAAGAGCCATTTGTTTCCACAATCTTCTCCCTCTCTTCCCCTACTCTTTTAAGATTCTATACGTTGTGCAATGAAACAAAGGAGAAAATATTTTTGTTATAATGTATGTTCCACTTAAAATAAAACCTCAATATGACAACTTAGGTCTGAAAGTACATTTGGTGCGCATTTTAAGTGCTGGAAGAAATTAAAAGCAATAGAGGACTAGAAAAGGTAAGTTTAATGCTTAAAACACGACAATTAATTACAGATAAGTCAGTTTAAGTTGCTAAAACAGGCCAGTTATTTTGTCGAATAAAACAACTGTGTAACTATCATTACAAAATAATCTGGATTTTATAAAACATAAAAAAAATTATCAAGTGATTTCAATGAATAATTTGTTTTTCAAAGTGACTAACACAGTTGTTTCTGCCTGTCTCTTGATTTTTTACCCAAACATCCAATAAATTGCTCCACATTATACTACCATAAAGAATTATTATAGAACTTGCTACGTGCTTTAAAGAGAGAAAAATCTCTGGGTCACCATAAACTCTTCAAACTTTCCTTCCTCTTCCCTGTCCAATTTGCATGGAGCAGTCTATTTTACAGCTTTATCCATGTAATGGTCTCGCAGGCCTCTCTACCATGCCAAAACTTCTCTTTGAAGTCTGCCCTCCCATTAGTGCTTCAGTGTAGGTATTCAGAACGATTGGAAAAGCACAGCAAAATCCCAGAACTGTTCACCTTCTGTCGGATACAGTTGTTTCATGTTGCTGTGATTTACTATCTTCATTATTACTCAAAAGAAGAAGAGCACATCTTTGGCTGAGCTCCCCCCCATTTGTCGTCTTCCCCTCTTTTTTTCCTTAACAAACAGGGCTCTCTTGAGTTTTCTTGGACATTGTACAGGATGCCTTTTGCCAAGTGGAATGGAACACACTTAATACTTTTCCTTTATAACCTTTGTAATAAATCAGCTGTCACTCCATTTGCACAAGTGCAGCCATTAGTGTCCTGTTCCCTCCTCCCAGCACTTCCCGAATTTTAAACAAAGTAGGAATAAACTGAAGCTGAACAGAGACAAGGAGTCCAGTAAATCAGTTTAATGAGAATGGAAACAACTGTAAGAAGCCCCTATGAAGTCGGCATCAGAGGTTCAGATTTGAAATAAGGTTTGGAAAATGATTCTGAATAATCTGCTGTTCAATTGATATAAAGATCTGTAATGAGCACTATATTATCCCTTTTACACTAGTTTTTACTGAAGGAATGTTTGGATTAATTAATTTGCGCTGGTTATGCTTTCACATTCCTGGATTTTCCTGTAGATGTAATAAGTAATATGTTTATTCAGTCAATACTTTTACTTCATTTAGTTAGCTATTCTAGTTATTCTTTATTCTGTCATTGTTACAGGTGAATCAGAATGGTATTTATTTCTATTTCAATAAATGCACATCTACTAAAGAAAGCATGATGTATTCGTATGCCCTATTTTCATTACTGGTTCCATAAGAAACTATCCACATGTTTTAACATAATTAAATTCATAAACTAAATCACTATTCCCAGGAAAGCCATTGTAAAAAAAAGCATGCTCCCGTTTCAAAATTAAATATTCTGGTTTTCAAGGCTTAAAAAATAGAATGTGTAATATATATGACTGCATAAAGACAAAGCTTGTATTCTGGCTCAAATCCTATTTTATTCTTTAATCTGCACTGATACCAGATGAACTAATTATTTAATGAGAACCGCAGTGGCATTTTTCAATAGGTGACTTTTTATTAAGAGAAAACATTTAGAAACTGGGGTACTTCATTTAACTAAGTAGCAAGCCATTTCCTCAGATTTTAACAACATGCTGCCAGTCAATACAGACCAGCCTCTCTCAAATGGGGTCTCTCCCAAATGTGCCAGAGTTCTGGGAACAGCAGCCTTCCAGTTTTGGAGGAAACTAGTTCAGAAAGGCTGATATAAACAATGCTTAAGAATCTGAACTGATTTATTTAAATGTCAACAATACAACTTCCAGGTCAAGAATGGACAACCTGTGACTTGCAGATTGAAATTTCAAGATTGTACCATATCAATTTGGCAGTAAAATGGCCCATTTTCAGTAGCACGATTATTGGCTTTTTTTTTTTACATAAAGGGTAAAGTGGGAGCAGGCAGCTTTTGGATATTACTTCTTATAATTTTCTCAGCATGATTCTGAAGTTTCTTTAAAAGGCCTGGAAGGGGAATTGACAGTCTCCCAGATGCCCCCTGCGCTCATTTTAATTTTAAAATCCACAGAAATAGGCTGAAAAATTTGAGCCATTCCCTTTTGAGCAACATCATCTTAAAAACACTGAGTGTTTTTTGAGATGAACATCATCATCAGCCCTTTGCTACTTGAAATGTTTTGGAATAGTAAAAACTGCTATACATAAAATAAATTAGATTGCAAGTCTCTGCTCTTTTATTTTCAAATAATTCTGTAAGAGAATTACTTTTGTAAAGATATATAAGACTGTATCAGTAGAAGTTTAGAAGTCATACTTAAGCAGATAAGTCTGGACACTATAACTAATCCGTCACCTCTAAAATTCATCACACAAAAGGTACACGCAAAGTGAAATGGAGCTTTTATAGAAACTATAAAGCCAAACCAATTTATCTAATCAAGGGAACTAAAACCATAATTATAATCTACTTTAAAACCATGGGGTGACATTCTACTGATAACCAGTTAATAATTATTTTACTTCAATTGTCATTCAGTTAATAATTGGTTAACCACTGGCAACCTGAGTGATGCTGTTGGTGCCCTCTTGTAGTGCCTAGAAGCTGTGGGGTTTGGATGGGGGAACACCGGGCTTCAGCTGAACCCTGGTAAGACTGAGTGGCTTTAATGTATGGAGCTTTGGAATAGACTTTAACATCTATCGTTCTGGATGGGGCTGCATTGCTCCAGACAAATCAGATGCGCAAGTTAGGGGTTCTCTGGGCTTGTGACTCCTGCTCAAAGAGCAGGTGGCAGTCGTGGCACAATTATGTGCTAGTTGCACCCTTTCCTGGATTAGGAGTCCCTGCATTCAGTCACTCAAGACCTAGTCATCTCATGTTTGGACTATTGCAATGCGCTCTACATGGAATACCCGTGAAGAGTATTTTACAGCTATAACTGGTGCAGAATGGAGCTGTGCAGACAGTTTGTGGGGCTCTAAGGCGGCCCATGTCACACTACTGTTGCTTAAGCTACACTAGTTGCTCGTTTGCTTCTAGGTCCAATTCAAGATGTTGGATGACAAATGGCAGCCTCGGTGAAGCGAGTTCTCGTACTTTGTGGCAATTCCATAGTTCTCTGCAATCCTTTGAGGACTACATATTCCAGAAAAGAACTACTGGACATTGGAAGGCACACTTTACATTGAATATCAAACTACATGTATTGTTATGTTATTATTTTATTTACTATTATCTTGCAAGTATGCTCAGAGCTGCTGTACCAGAGTCAAATTCCTTGGGTGTCTAACCATGCTTGCTTCAGATCTGAATCTGAATTTGGTTATCACCTTTAAAGCTTTTCATAAGTATGGGTCCAGTTTACCTGAGGAACTATCTCACTCCAATAGGATCAGCCACCTCACTCACACTGGCAGAAAAGGGTACCCTGGGTATAAGGAATTCTGACTGGGGGGCTCCAGGAGAAGAGCCTTCTCTGCCATGGTTCCTGCTGTCTGGAACCTTGTGCCCCTTCAAAGTGAGATCTGTACTCTCCTTTTTGGCCTTCCAAAAGAGCTTAGAAACCTGGCTCTGCCAAATGACTTGGGGCCCTGATGGGGACATGTTAAAGGACTGAGACAGAAATTTCTGTACATTTATATTTACACTTATTCTTTTTATTTGACTTCAAATTTGACTTGTTCTTTAACAAAAGGAAGAACCAATTTAGATACACACATAGTTTACTCAAATGAATGTACAGACGGCCCTTATTACTCACCAAGGTTTTGTTTTGTTTAACAATCTCAGGTAATGAGGCCATGGATAAAGGACTCTTGAAAAAAAGCATATGTTATAGATGTGAAAAAACCCATTCATCATTTGTGCATGTGTGAAACACAAAAAATATCCTCTAAACAGAACCACATGCCAAAAACCACAAATAACAAAATCCTGTACTGTGGATAGCAGGGTCTGGTTTGTCTTTACCAACTGTGCACACATGAAAGCATGGATGATGTCACTGTGTCTATATTGCTTTTAAATACACATACATTATGTACTTGTGATAAAAATCAGGTTTTGAGTTTTAAATATATTTTTAAACTGTAAACATTTTTAAAAAATGTTTAAAATGATAATAACTGTTACTATCAGAAATTATTATCATGACGAGTAACCCTAACTTTTAATTCTATTTTATTAATAACAGCCTATTGGATTTAAACAATCCCTTCAATCCCAAAGGTGATATAAATGCATGAATAGACCCCAATCCTCACTTCTCTCTTTAAAAATGCCAACGGAAATGGAATATCTATAGGGATTTATTAAATCCAAGCAATGATGTATCTTCATATAAATGCAATTTACAGGAGAGAAAAACAGAAAGTAAAAGTTAAGTAAATTATGAGTTACATAATTATCCTGTACTTCCAAGGAATATTGTGAGCAAACTGACAGTTTTTAGATCTACAAAAGAAAAATTGTAGAAGCGAAACCTTTCATAATAAAAAGGCCATTAAAGTGAATTAATTTGAAAGCATTTTTAAAAGTTCCTTTGTTTGCAGATAAAAGTGCAAGCACCTGTGCCTGCAATGCATATCCCCCCAACACACACACAATTTTAAAAGTAAAACCTCCAACAATGCCAGTCTGAGCCTGGCCATTTGCAACAGAGACACAAATGTGAGATGGATGTCCATATAAATTGAATAAATAAAACAAAGATCATACTCTTTTATGATTTAATTTTGCAGAGGTGATGATCCTAGGTTGCATTACTGAGACCTGGTTGGGTGAAGATGGAAGAGAGTGCCTCTAACATTTGCCCAATAATTTCAGGTGCTTTACTCACTAGTAATAATTTTCTGGGGAGAACTTGATGATGGTTAGATGTCCTGGTCTGCAAGTGACTGGATGCAAGGTCCTGTACATATTTGAAATTGGGCTCCAAGGAGAAAGTAGAATATTGGTGATATGCTGCCCATCAGCACACCTACCCAAGCTGCTTAATCTTATCTCTAGACTGATGGTTAATTCTCCCCAACTTGTTGTTCTGGGGATGGATTGGGGGTAGCGTTAGGGTCATTTTGGGATTTGCTTTTCCTGGCTGCTTCAAGGTGTTAGAGATGGAATGATTCAGGCAGCAGGAAATGACTCTGAGAAGAAAATAATGCCACCAGCCAGAAAAAAGCAGTGGTCACACCCATTGAAGAGGTCATTGCACATCCCAGTCATCTCCAATTCAATCTTCAATGTCCTTTCTTGGGGATACTGTTGAGAAGATGCGGGGCAGCATGAAATGGATTATTTGATTCTCTTTCAGTCATGCTTCAAACCCAGGCAGGGGATGAAAACTGCATTGATTATTGCTACGAACAACCTGCAGCAGAATTTAGATATAGGGAGTGTTCCCCTCTTTGTCTTGCTTCATTTTGTGGCAGAGTTATACATCCTCAGTCACAGTATCTTTCTGAGCTGCCTGTGAGGGTTGGGATTGCAACGCCTTTTTCTTTAAAACTCCTTGAATGGGTAGTCCCAGCTGGTGGAGATGGGTTGGAGAGACATCAAGCCTTTGGGTATTCCAACATGCAGTGCTTCAGGTCTTAGTATCATCAGTATGTTTATGATATTCAGTTGTATGTCTCCACTCTGGGTTGAGCAGAACTAGGTCTGAAGGCTGAGAGGGGCCAGATGGGTTGAAGAAGATAGGATGAGTCTCAGCAAGATAGAACTGTGGTTTTTTTTGGAAGCTCTCTGTGCCAGAACCGTTCCATCTGATACTATGGGATAGCACTACTTCAAAGGAGGAGGTCCACAATCTGGTTGGACTCATGACTCCTGCTGCATCAGCAGGTGGAGGCTGTGAGCAGAAAAATCTTTGCCCAGGTTTGACCTGTGTACAAGTTGCCTTATCTCACATCTGAATCACCAAAACTTGCTCTGGATAGGACTGCCCATGAGAGTGATTCAGAAGTCATAGCTGATATAAAATTCAGCAACTTATTTGCTAACCAATAAGGACCACTGCCCAGAATAACACATAACACAATGGAACTATTAGTTGGTTTCTGAATCAAATTCAAGCTGCTGGTTATGTTCCATTGTTGGATTATACCTGCAGCAGCATTTAACTGAAGCAACTGACTGCTTGCCCCTGTTGCCCTGGCTGTGATGGCAGACGGAGACTTGCCTCCACCATCCTCATGCACACTGTTGAAGGCCAGGCTCTCCAGAAACAAGCCTTCCTGCTAGCTGCCCTATCAATCTGGAATAGCTTGTCCCCTTTTCCTGTTAACATTCCAGAAGTAGTGAAGTCTTTAAGGCAGAAGATTCAATTTAATTGGAGATCTTTGCTCAAGGAGATTTAATCAAACTATATGATTTTAATTAGTATTTTATTTATGTAACATTTTATTGCTCTGAGACATAAGCCACCTAGAATTTTTGGAACAGGCAGCATATAAAATAATATATAAATGAAATAAAATTATATTAACAGTGTCTTCGGATCAGTGACTTAAATTGATCCAATAATCAAATTGAGCCTTTGTGATTCACAACTGAAATTTGATTAAACTCTTGATTTTAATGCTTTAATTTAAATAAAATCCTCCCTATTTTCATGTAGTTCCTAAATCATAATCTCACAGGATGCTCAAAGACTTCACAGAAAAAGGGTTCACCTTTGAAAACTTCTATCTTATACTTAAGGCTTCTGCAAGAGGAATGTTGGGAGAGTCTTCGGATTTTGGCGTCATATAAATTTCATAAATAAATAAATAATGCAATATATAATATATTCTAAGATGATACAGTTGTATTAGTTAAGGCATCAGGCTAGACACTGAAAGGCTGGGAGTTCTAGTTCTACCTTAGGTACAAAATCCAGCTGGATGACCTTGGGCCAGTCCTTCTCTCGCAGCCCTAGGAAAAAGGCAATGGCAAACCATGTACAAAATCTTGCCAAGAAAACTGCAGGGACTCATCCAGAATATCCTTTGTGACTCAAAGGCACAAAATAAAATAAAAATAAGCTAAAATGCGATTAGAATCAGCAATACATTCTTACTATCTCTAAAAGACTTGGTAGAGCAGCCATGGAAGCCTTGAAAAAGACATTCAAATGCCGTGATACACCTAGTAACAAAGATTAGAATTATGCAAGTCATGGTATTCAACTGTGACACTCTATAGAAGTGAAAACTGGATTTCAAAGAAATAGGATAGGAGGAATACTGACATTTTTGAACTTTCAAACTGGAGAAAACTGAGAATAAATATGCAAAAAACAACAACAAATAAACTCATAGATCATCAAACAAATCAATATAGAGTTCTTATTCAAGGCCCAAATAGCCCAGTTTAAATTATCCCACTTCAGACATTATGTGAAGATCTAGCTCTCTGGAAAAAGTTGTAATGCAGGAGAAGGTGGAAGGAAAGAGAAGAAGAGGATGATCAACAAGAAGATGCATGTATTTGGTTACAGTGGTAATAAGGTCACCAAAGGGAAACCTGAAAGAAAATTATGGCAGATTGTCATGGAGAAATTCTATCGCTAGGAGTTGAAAACAACTTATGGCACATGATGATCATCAATCATATCTAAATGCAATTTACTTAAATAATTCTAAAGCTCACAGTGCATCCAGATGGACTTGACTTATTTACTGCTAAATCCATAGTCCTGTTGTTGAAAACTCAAAGCAAATAAACCTCTAGTTAGTACATCAGCCAGGAACAATTATGTCTGGAGAACCCAAGTTGTCTTCACCAGTCTAGAGAATACAGTAAAGGTAAAGGTTTCCCTGCCAGTTGTACCAATTCTAGGGTGTGGTACTCATTCTATTTCTAAGCTGAAAAGCCAGCATTCATCCAAGGATGCTTCCGTGGTCATGTGGCCAGCATGATTAGACACCAAAGGTGCACGGACACTGTTACCTATCTATCTACTTGCATTTGCATGCTTTCAAACTGCTAGGGTGGCAGGAGCTGAGGTGGACAAGAGGAGCTCTCCCTGCTGCATGGCAATGGGATGAAGAATACAATTCAGCTACTAATTCTGTGAC
>JANHZU010002890.1:76366-93222 GCA_032468055.1 Acrochordus granulatus | reverse complement strand
AAGAATACAATTCAGCTACTAATTCTGTGACCACTCCTGTGCAGATTTGAAGAATGTGGTGAGATGAACAAGAGGAAGAAGCTCCACTGTGGATATGGAACCCTTTTCACATGCTCTTGAATTTCTGTTATTGAAAGCAACATCCTAGTTTAAAAACAATATAAACCAGAAAAAAGTAAAATACTTATTTATAGAACTTGGCTTGTTTTATTGGGTGCAATGCCATTAAAAAATCATAACCTCACCTTCGCAAGGAA
Organism: Acrochordus granulatus; assembly: GCA_032468055.1. Lineage (NCBI taxonomy): Eukaryota > Metazoa > Chordata > Lepidosauria > Squamata > Acrochordidae > Acrochordus > Acrochordus granulatus. Next base: position 92,965 of record JANHZU010002890.1, on the reverse strand, counting down.
TATTTAGCTTCTTTGAAGATGAATAGAAGTAAAACCAAATTGAATCAGGCAAACTGTCTCTGATTTGTTAAAAAAAGTATATTAAATCATTTTCATCATCAGCTTCATTGTGAAACAAAGCTACTCTCTGATTATTGTATACTACAAATTACTTAAGCTGTAGTGATGGCTGCGCAGTGAGGGATTTGCAATTGTCACTGGAAAGATGAACTATGGACAATATCACCTATATAGAAAGCAGCTAGGATTACAGAAGCCACTGACTCTATAGATATGATGTTGAAAACTTTACTGTAGCATAGAAATACTGGATGTCCAGACAAGGGGCCCCTCCATCCACTCCTACCATAGCCAAATGCAAGGTGTTTCCCCAATTGGGATTCAAAGGTGATTCCCCAATCCTTCCTCTTCTTCTCTTTCCTTCCACCTTCCCCTGCATTACAGCTTTTTTTATCCAGGGCTTCTCCTCAACCTGGGGAAACCAGGGAGAATGAAGAAACAAGGCTATTAAAACCAAAGCAGGTCAAAGGGAGACACAAGTCTCAGTCCCGCATCAAGTACTATCACACTGAGAGTTGGAACCAGTTCCTACTGCTTTTCCTTGCCATGGTTTGAATAATGCAGCTCCACCCAGAGAACCTCAGAATGTCAATGCAAGCCTAAGAGTCCACCTAGAGCCATGGTTCTCACTTTCAAGCATTAAACTAGGAGCAGAAAACGGGATGAGAGTTTTGTCAGCCCCTTCTGATATGTCAAGTCTGCAATCAGATTCTACATAGATTACTGGAACTTTATTTGATGATACAGGGGATAATGACAGAATCTTAAAAACTTGACAGAGATTCTGTCTCCTATCTCCTAAATCCAAGAGAATCAAGATGGGGCAATCTTGAATTTCTTTCTCATTCCATTTTCACTTTCAGGGCTAGAATGGGTGTTGTAAGTATGTCCTTACATACTTTCTTCAAAGCTATCTCTATATCTCTACAGCGGTGCGTCTACTTCTCAGCCTCCCTGCCCAAAGTTTGAAAATCACATAACACTTCATCACTCTAAGCTAATGTTTTTCAAAATTGGAAATGTTAAGAAGTATGGACTTCAATTTCCAGAATTCCCAACCAGCAAATCAGTGTTGAAGTCCACTCATTATCTTAAACTGCTCTAAACTAACACTGCTTTAAATTCTTAAAGCTTCAGCCATAATCTACAGTAACTCTTTTACCAAGCTTTATCAACATCCTTAAAGGGGAGAATTAAAGAGGAGTTTATTAATTTTAATCATTACTCTTTTCTAGTTAAATTCATCAATTCTACTCTTGGAATACTTTGATTACAATATTATCCATGTTAATTAGCAGGATGATTCCTTGCAAGGGGTCACTACATTAATATCCCTTCAGGGTCTCATTTTGGACAGAGAATATACCCTGCAAATGACCTTCAGAGTTCAAAAGTGATTAGAATGGAGCTATTGCACTATTCATCACTATGGTCCATGAAGACATTTGCAGAAAATCCAAGTGGCAAATGCTTGCTATGAACTTCTTGTATCCTTTGTGCTAAATATAGGCTACTTCTTAAAATGATTCATTTTGCTTGAGGGTGGGTTGGATGGATAGAAGGTGAGGTCAGTGGTCACAACAGTTACAGAATTCCGAAAGAACCAATGAAAATACAGCCATACAGAATGCAGGAGCAGTTTTTAATAGCTTTGGTTTCAATAAATCTTGTATTTCACTTCAAATGTTTTGACTTTGAAGTAGCTAAGGGACAAGTGCTTCTTCCACTCACCAAGAAAAAAAAGTTCAGAAAGAGAAAAGATAGATCTCTTCATCTGAAGCAAATTCTAAACAAATAAGATCAGAGCTGCTTCAGAAGCAAAGGCAGCTAAAATCCTTCTCATGTGTCCTTTAAAGGGGGTAAGAAAAAACCCCATAACACTCTCCATCTTCATGTCAGTTTTGACTAAAGGTAATTGAGTGCATTTAAAAAAAGGCCAATCTGGACAACATAGGTATAAAAAGAATAAAGTTTTTTTTGTCTATAAAACTAATGGAATCTAAAAGGTTAATTTAAGAAATGTTAATAGAAATGGGCTTTGTCGGTGTGCACACTTTTTTCAATATTATTTTTCAAGTGAGATACTTAATGATCACAGCTCCAAAAAAGAGAGAGAAAAAGACAGTATCCCTTAACTTTATGTTCTCTCTATACAGAAAACAAAGAAAAATAAATCAGTGTTATTCAGATCAATGTTTTTTAAAGTAACAAATGCTTTGAGAAGCTATCAAAACATACTCCTTTTTTGCTGCTACAATTTAAGCCCATTTTCCCTAACCTATTGCCTTTCTGGATCAGCTGGATTAAAATCACCATTCTTTTAGCCATGTTAGCTCAAATGTTAGTTGCAGTCACCCAGTATTTCTGGAAGGTACTTGGGGAAGGTTGCTAAAGGCCTAAGACAGTGAAAACAACAAAATTACTTTTGTACCTGATAGATGAAAAGCACCAAGAATTTGATCATGAACTCCAATACAACTGTAAAGAAAAGATTAAAAGTCTGTAGTTTGACTTAAACTACAATATTTATACATTTACTATGGAATGAATAATACCAGCGGAACATACTTCAGAAGAGACAGACAAGTAGTCTAACAAAGCAGTCACCAAGTAAAAATCGCATCACTGTGTTTACAATTTTACTTCAGTTTTCCTTTGCTTCTTGCTATTTCCTTCAGCTAAACTGGGGTTAAATAAGCAAATGAAAATAAGAACAAAAATACATTGTGAAGATCCTAAATGTGTGGACTGGTTATTAAGATTTTTTTAGCATTATTGTAACTTTGAACAATCACTAAATGAGGTAATCACTAGAGAGGATTATCTGTACTTAGACTGCAGACATACAGTACACTTTGAAAGCCTCCATGCTCTTTTATCAGCAAAAACTCACCCGCCCGTGTGTCAATTTCTGAACTAGAGATTCATCCCTACTGAACTAATATTTTCAACTCAAATTCTAAACTTATTTGGACAAAAATTTTAATCCATACTTATGGCATCTTGTCCACATTATATGGAAGTAGGTTTATAGTTATTGGCAATATCACATTTTTACCATCAAGTCAGAAGGGTTTTTTTTGTAATAATTCTTATTAGAGTTTATAAATACAAAGATAAAACACTAATATGAACTAAGAAAATTATAGAAAGAGGAGTACAAAGAGATAGAAAAAAGAAACAAAACATATATAAAACATGACTCCCTCTCCCTCAGAACAAGTACAAATAACTTCAATAACTTACCACCTTTTCTAATATTTCACTTAAAATCTCCTTCCCCATCTCATTATTCATTCCTAATCAACAAAAGTCTATTAGGAGCTACCAGAAATAGCAACATATTATAAACCGTTTTGTATTCCAACTTATCACTTTCTCTAAGAAATAAAACAACATAAATCACTCCTCATTCATAAACAGATCTTTATACCCTCATCATTCAGTCCTGGTCAAAAAGAAATTCCATTCATAGCTGTCAGAATTTATAACATGCATGTCAACCCTGATCAAATAAGTCCACTCTGAATTCCTTCTGTTTACTTTTCTTGAAGTTTAATCCCATCAAGTAATGTCCTACAAGCTATTTCTTATCATTTTCTCTTTGTCTCCTCTCAGAAACAGCTTCATTAGTTTAGCACTTCCTTTTTGTAAGTCCAAGATAAGAAGGCTTTTCAAGTCACTCTTCTGATTTATTAATTGTATGGCCCCTTTAAGTATTAAGATATCAGCTGGTTTCATTTGCAAATGTAGCATCTTTTTCCATATCACTTTTGTAGTCTGGAATTTTTAAAAATCCAAATCCATATTCAATCAGCCTCAGTCTATGTTTTACTCAATAAAATCTGTTGTTCCTGCATCTGTTGTTCCTATAGTTCAGACAGACTTGTAGATAGTTGAGTATGTTCTTTTGAAACAGCCTTAATTTCTTCTATAATCAGTTTTCCTGCATTGTATTAATGGATATCTTCTCCTTTAATCCTTTGTTCTGATTCCCTCTGGTCAATCTTCATGTCCCCTCTTACCATGTTTGTTTTCCAATCAATCAAACTTTCCCATGGGAGGATTTCTTATAATTAATTTCAGAAATCTTAATATATTATTTCAAAAAATTAAACATCCCATAGGAAAAATTCTTTCAAATCCATATAGCATCTTAATTCGCAAAAATCAACAGTCTATTCCCCCTTTTGCTTTTGTCCAAAAATTAGTTTTTTTCTTTAATCCTTCAATTTACATAGAATTTCTTTCATCCAGGGTAGAAGGGATTCTTGCAAAATAATAAAACGTGCCCTTCAGGAGGTTCTTAACATCTAGAAAATCAATAATAGGCAGATTCCTAAAATAGTTAAGAGGGGAAGCAGATGAACTCAGCATCCCCATCCCATCCCCTGCTCTGAGAGCTCTCAAACCCACAGAGATCATTATTTTATGATCTCATAAGAGATTTTGTATGGAGAAAATTTGTGGATAATCCTTGTCCTCTCCTTGATTTGGAGAGAAGTTCTGAGGAACCAATCCATTCACTGGCTCCTCTTTTTGCTGTGACAAAAGCAGAGCCATCTTCGGTCTGCCACTGCTATCCCTGGAACTGTGCCAAGTCATAAGTTCTTGGAATTTCGCCATTTGTTTCTTGCAGTTAAATTAAAAATATAAAGTCATTGAATACACTGTTTTGGTTAAATTGCTTTAGCTTTTTCTTCAAAATGTGGCATAAATTTAGATATAAAGCTGGTACAGTGCAAAATAAACCATCCTGTATTATTCTCTTTATTTCCAAGGATGTCTCTGGCCCCCATATACTTTCTTAGAAAATAAAACTGGTGGGTGACTACAGTCCAGAGTTTTATTTGTAAGTGTACCTGCCTGCTCAGAAACAGGACAAAGATAACAGAGGTAACCGTGGGGGGGACGCAGTGTTCAGATAAATTGTTGCATTGTGCATTTCATGAATTAGCAAGCTTCCGAGACATTTTCAAAGAGAATCACAACATATTCCCAAAATTCCAAACATATCTTCCACAAAATTCATTCTTAAGCAAATGTATTCCTACTATTAAGTAGTTGTTGAAAACTGTAGCCCTCAGATTTGTTCGCTAGTGCAAGTACAAGGACAGATTAGGAAGGATTTAGACAAAATGGAATAGGGTCAGAGGAGAGATGGGATGATTAGAGAAGTAGAAAATAAATTATAAAAGGAGACTAAGTGAACTGGATATATTTAACTCTGAAAAGTGAAAATTGAAGATGATATGATAGCGCTTTTTAAATATTTACAAGGATGTCACACAGAAGGCCAAGGCACATTCTCTGACATCCCAAAGAATGGTCAGGTAGTAATGGGTTTAAATTATAGGAAGGAAGACACCAGTTAAATATGAAGAAAAAAAACTGCCTAACGATAAGAGTAATTTGACACTGCAAACAAGGGCTTCCCCTTCATGGATGCATTCAATCAAAAGTTAGAAAACTATGCGCCATGTTTGCTTTGATCTGGATTTCTGCACGGAAATTAGATTTCATGTCTTAAATGGCCCCTTCCAACTCTTAGGATTTTATGATATGATATTATTTTTAAAAAGACAGTTGCAACAGCTCCAATTTTTAGTTCACTACTAATATTTGTACTGCTAATAAACATTCTGTCTGTTGAGTCTTATTTTATCCTGTTTTAATCCATTAAGTGTAAATATTTTCCCTTTCAAACGAAGATTGAAAGGATGTCTGGAGTCTAGTTGTGTTATTTATATTACCTGTACCTACCCATGAAAAAGTATGCTGTTGAAAATCCCTGTATGCACAGATAGAAAATACATTTGCTTTAAAATTATAACAAAATAGTTCCACTGGAAACATGTTGAGTTGGCTATGATTCATCTGAAGAAAACTCAAAAGTGATTTGAGTGCTCTGTGTTACATAGGAACAAAACCATTTTTAGACTTCAGACTTAGCACAGCCATAAATCTCTATTGTTCTAGAAATCAATATCACATTCAAAAATTAGATGAAGCAGAAAATGTAAGGACTTCCAGAATCCAGAAATCAAGTCTCCTCTAAGTAAGCCAGATGTGGAATTTAAATTTAAACCTCTTTCTCCTAAATTTTTGACCAACAGAAGTCTGACTACTCTTTTCTCATGCTTGAGAGTGGAACATACTTTATTCATGTTTATATTACAGTTGTGTCTGATCTGAACAATGCTGGTTCCTGACATGCCAGCTTCAGGAATTTGAGATTGGTTGCTGCTGCCTTATTGTTCATTCTTGACCACAAGTGGAAGTGACTTAGTATTGAATGCTGCTTATCACCTAATTTGCAGATAATTTAGCCAAGAATATGATTTTTAAAATGCAAATATCAAGATAAAACACTAGTCTGAAAAAAGTTTAGATAAACATTATTAAACATTCCCCTCCCGCAAGAACAGATATTGCTTTCTCTAATTTATTTCAATAAAGCCTCTAGTTCATTGGCCAAGATATTATAGACGGAGCAGTTAAAGTCTTTTTAACACTCCTTTCAATTAGTACATCTCCACACTAAGGGTTTTAAAAATCTTCTGCAGTTTTCTGTGGGCATTTTTTTTAAACATGTCTGCTACATGAAGACAAGCAAAAAACAACTATGCTGTTTCTTCCTGATGCTGCATATATTACATTTATCCCCCAAATTATTTATTTCATAGTGCTCCAAGAGAGAAGAGAATCACCTGATGTCCTACTTTCCACCTCTATTCTGCTGAAAGCTGAAATAATCACAGCCACAAGATTGTTTCTACTGGTTCTGGAAAAATCTGTGCCTTCATAGACAAATAGTAAGGTAGAATTTTGTCATCTGAACTGAGAAGCAGGTGTGACTGCTCTGATCTGGAAGAAGGGACTGACTGGGAGTATGGGTGCAAACTAAACTGTAAACTACCAAGAATAATTTTTAAATAGAATACATGGATGACTGCAAAGCCCCCTCCCCACAAAAAGGGAGAGAAGACTGCAGGTATTTCTTAATCTCACCTCAATAACATATATGACAAGATACAAAAGCATGAGCAGAGTGCAATCCTTCCAAAGTTCAAACATCAACATCATACTAGTCATTCTGATAGGTATACATCTCATCAGCATTGTGTTAGGATCTTGTGTTAGAAGCAAATTAGCACACCCATACAAACTTTTTCCCACATACATTACTTGTATGATAACAGGAACCTACTTTTCTAAAAACAGCAGATGTGCTACTGTGGGCAACCTTCTTTGGCTTAGAATATCTGCCTGTTTCCTCTCAACAATTCATCTAGGCTGAATGAAAAACAGCAGAAACATGACTGTTATAAAATATTTGGGGCAAAACCAGAAAAAGTAGTCCAATCTCAACCCATAAAATGGCAATCCGCATACAATTAGAACATATAAAACCTGCCAAGATGTGTTTCAACATTTTGAGAACTCAGGAGGACTGTTTTAAGACCAGAACTGAGGAGACATGGCACATTCTTATGCCCCAACTTTTCAAGTGCAACTTTCAGAAGTTGTGAATGGAAAAGAGTTTGATATTTTTACCTTAACAGAAATGAATCTAAAATTATATTTTTATTGCCTCTCCTTCCATACTTATATCTTTGGATGAATGGCTTTTCTTGTTAAAATATATATAATTGGACTCTAGATCATCACATTACTTTTATTTTTTCTCCAAATATTTTCATCACATCCATAGTACTCCTGCATACTGGGATGGCTTTTGATGATATAAATTAACTCTATGATTTACAGAAAATCTTTGGTGTGGGGAGACAACAGAAAACAAAGCTTCCTTTACAACTGGGCATATTAATATCTCATGGAGTTTCAGATATGACTTTCATCATCCATAGGATGATGAAAATAGGTGAATGTTCTCTGCTTTTCTCATACAATACATACAGCATTTTATATACTTCTGTAATATTATTTCTGTTGCCTCACCTTGCTTTCATCTAAGTTAAAAACTGACCAGCCGTGCAATCTTTCCTCATAGCAAAGCTGCTTTAGTATATGTCTCTGAATCATTATGAATCATTCTGCATTATTCCATTTACAACACATTTCATGGTGGGAGCCAACTGTATAAAGCATTAAATCAATATTTTCATTGATTTATTCTCTACATCCCTAAAATCCCTTTCCTGCCCAATTATGATAAGTTCAAACTTCATCAAAATATATATGAACTTTGTGACTTAATGTACATCACTTTACAGTTTCACACAAAAATTATATCTCTTTTGTATGTCCTTCTGCAGGCCTTTGCTATCATTGTGTGTTTAATCACTCTACTTTGCTACCATTAGCAAATTTTTGGCCTCTTTGTTACTCAATTTTATCTGAATGTAGAGCTAGAATTTACCTCCCTTCATGGTAAAAGCTTATTCACGTGCTTCTTGTTCTTAAGCCAGTTAGTGATTCATAGTTATTCCATAGTATTTCTTTTCAAACTTGTAAACTAATTTAGTTTAAATGTAAACTAAATTTTTGATGTAAAGATTCATGTTGGAGTAATCAAACTAATGTTTGTGGTCTCGTGTGAAGTCATCTCCTAACTGGCTTAAACTAGGAATATTTTGTGATCACACAATTGTTCACAAACCCAAATAACATTCCTTTATCACTGTGTCATAATGTGGGAAGTATTAGAAATATCTTATTTACAGAGCGTGTAATGCACTGGTTATTCAAATGTTAGTCCATGATTATACCAAGAGGCTAGTTAACTAGAGAAGAGGAATACAGAGCAACAAGAAATAAGTTTAAACCAAACCCTGAGATTGATGGCTCCACTAATTATAGGTCACTACTTATTCCTGCTGAGCTGAGGAAGGTGAAAAGACTGGTTGCCAAGAGGGCAGATTTGCTACTGGTTGCAGCTATTAAAGCCATCATTTGAATGTAGAGAAGAGATATAAGAGAAAACTTAAGAAACCAATTTGTGCATAACCAAACAGGCATCTGTGATGAAAAGAAACTCTCTTGAGTAACTTTCTGTTTCATTAACACATGAATACAAAGGTAATTGAACTCTATTTTCATATCAAGTATAAAATGCATCATGCATGGAAACTGAGTTTTGATAAGGACGTATGCTAAGAAATATCATTAACTTATATTTAGGTATGTGCAGAAAATCCCTTTGAAGTTTTGAAATCATTTTCAAGGACTGTTGAATAGAATTTGGTAACAATTTGAGAAAAAATAAACTATTCATCAAGTAGATCTACTTAAACTATTTCTAAAACTAAATACCTATTTTCATTTGGGGATTTCCCCACCTATTTAGCTTGCAAGATGCCTATTTTTAATATATTTTAAGGTACACTCCTAGTAAAATTACTTGACATTTAAAATAACATATTAGCAGTAAATGAGGGAGGGGAAAAGGCCAATAACCTTTATTTTACGAATGCTGGCTTCCAGATACTTTCTAATCATCAACAGTAAAGGTCACATTTAAGATTTTTAGGAACACAGTATAATTAATCTCAAGAGTTAAGTAACATTGTGGAAAACAACTAAAAAAAGCACACTTACATAAACAGAGCTTAAATGAAAAATTTATTTGCAAAAAGAGACTTAAAAGAGAAGGCAGCAGAGACAGAAAGTACTCACTACCAGTATTTTAAAAACCAGTTGTTCCAATAGAAGATATCATCTCATTTGCAAAGATAAAAGGATGTGATAACCCTTGATCTTTAATAACTCTTTGTTAAAGGGTATTTTGACTCACAGCAAATTACAGAGTCCTTGCTGTTTCCTAAAAAGATTACTACACTTACATTGTGGAAGAAAAATCACACATAATTATAAAAAAGGTGAAGAGAGGAAATAATTTGCAGAGGGCTGCGAAAAGGCTGACAGACTTACACAAAAAATATACTGAGGAATGACTAAAGATAGGTGATAGACTCAATGGGAATTCCACAAGATGTTCTCAAGCATGTAGACACTAAATGATTGATTTCTGAACTAGCCATACAATGAATTTTGGCAATCACCTTCTGCATTCTCTTTGGACTCAGGTATGTGCATTTATATAACTAAATTCTTTGTGTATCTAAAACATACAGTGTTCTTTCTCATTAAGTAACTTCGAGATTAATTCAGGAATTAACCTGAAATCATAAGTTAGTTCATATTTAATGTTGGGTAGAGGAAGGTAAGAAATGGAATAGCTTATATTTCTTACTGCTTATATTTTTTTTCTTAACAGAAATTGAACTTTCGTTTTTATTCTCCATCCATGGACATCTACATGAAAGTATACATATACAAAGGCCAAATGCCAAAGCTTAATTTTAGAAAATATAAATAATTATAAGGGAATGAAGACATTTCTGTCTCTATTTTGTAATCTTCAATGTTGATTTGAACTGAAAAGGTTAAAAGTGTTCAATATCTTAGACAAAAAAGTGCATTTTGTCAGTAAACTCTCATACAAAATTGCCTCTGGGTTTGGTGAGAACATAATAATTTTAAAAAATAAAACCTATTCAGTCTGAATTGAAACTAGTTTACCCAATTAAAAGAAGACATTGTTCAGAAAAATATGTTACATTAATCATTCTTCTGGTGTTGCATGTCAAGGCAACAATGGATTCTTGATAGTCCAATGTCATCTTAAGGTATTACATACTAGTTTCTATTAGACTTTAATTACAGAATGTACCAGTATTATGCAGGTCCTCAAACTTAGGCTAGAAGACATTTCTGTTTTGAACTTCTGCAGTATCTTTTTTAATTTGAGCAGTAACAGCAGCAACAATACAATAAAAATAGGAAACGCATCCAAAAGGTTAATGAAGGTTCATATATCTAAATGACTTCCAAGGTAAAGTGCACAGGAAATTACTTGTGAAAAAGAAATCTTATTGAATAATGTCCTTGCAATAAGGAAGAGAAAGTTAGTGCTGCCTTGGGGTGATAATTCACCCTCAATAACTTCTGTAGTTCTACATCGATTGACATGCTCTAGAATTCTAATTTCACAGTACTCCTAAGTATATTTTCAAAACATTCTGTGAAGCAACAGATTTGTATCTCTGTGAAGGGTAAAACCTATGAAAAAAACTGTACAACTAAGATACTTTAGAACTGCACTTCTATTGATACTTAGCTGTACTCTTTCTATCCTATTTCATATTAAACAAATCTGTACTGAGTATCTTGATTAATTTAAAAAATCTCACAATGTTAACAACACCCTCTTTTGCTAACTGTGTTAGCAAAAGTGTTACTTTTCTGGTGGAATATGACAACCTTATAAAACTATAAAACAGTTAGGACAATTAAAATGGTAAAAACATCTCAAAAATACTTTTCTGTGTTAACAGAAAAGTAGAAAGCAATAATCTATTTCTAGTTGTTTTGTTGATAGGATGATCAATTTTGTACAATGTTTTGTGAACAATTATATTTTATTAACTACTTAAAACTAATAATTTTATTAACTTCTGACTTTTTCAATATTATTTTGGAATGTATAAATGCTGCGAAATTATCCAGTTCCAGAATTTGATTATAACATGTTGATTTCCACTTTCCATTTCTCTTATCATACTTAAGGCTATAACATCCTGATAACTCTAACATAAGCTAGGGAATAAAATCTTGAGAGCAAGACAGGCTCAGGAAAAAAAATGGAGAAGCACTATGCAAGCAGTCTCTTACTATGGCTACCTTTTAATGAAAACTTGCCAACAATAAACAAAGTTTATTTTATTTATTTATATTTCACATTTTAAACCAACCATCTTCCTCAGAGAAGGACTCTCTGTTGAAGTTGAAAGGTCAGGTAGGTAAGATACTTGTCCTTGCTCTTTCTTCAATCCTGCTACAGCTGTTTTGACCATAAATGTCCAATATAAAATATGCGAACAGCTAATATTCTTTCTGGATCAAAATATATATTCCTAATGTTGTCATATTCCACCAGTATGCGTAACTGCTATGAAAATAATCATGCTGCCTCAATTCCTCTCATTTTCAAAACAGTGATAACAATACTCATAACATTATTTCAGGACTGCTTTAACATTTGTGTCCATTCATTCATTTCTATAGCTGCTCATCTCAGCCAAGTGACTTACAATTCTAAAACTATAAAACAGTTAGGACAATTAAAAACAATTAAAATGGTAAAAACATCTCAAAAAATAAGTACAGCAGCCAAATAGTTAACCAACTAACAGTAAAGCCAAGAAACTGAGCCCTTAACACATTCGGAGCCCCAGGCCTGGGTGCACAGCCAGGTTTTTAAAGCTTTATGAAAGGCCAACAGGGTTGAGGTCATTCTAATCTCCAAGGGGAAAACATTCCACAAAATAAATCCACGAAAAATATTCCACAGCAGAGAAGGCACATCTTCTAGTTCCTGCTAGTGATACTCTTTGGCTAATGGGATCTGCAGCATGCCTAATCCACAGCATGGAATTGGATGGGTAGAGACTCTTGGAAAAAGACAGTTCCTCAGGTTCATTCTACCTGAACATATATAAAGCAGTATTTTGTGGCACTGTAAAAGCTAAGAATTTTACGACCTATATTTTTGTGATGTCAGTTTTAAAAGAAAACAGTGTTACCTTGCTTTCAAGAGAAAAAAGAAACCACGACAAAGAGAAAATCAGACTGGTTTTTTTCACAAGCCAGAGAAGGAATTATTTTCTTGTTCTTTTGAATTAGGAAAAAAAAAACATTCTTCCAAGTCAGTTAACTTTGAACACATTATTAGGCATTTTTAGAATACTGTAATTATAAAAATACAAATGCATCCCATCCATTTGCTGAAGATTGAAATGGTCCTGGGCTACATTTGCTGGCGAGTTTGAGTTTGTGGATATTTCAGAAGGATATTATTATTGCCTGCTGATTATTCGGAAAGTTAAAACTATAATAAACATCTGAAACCTCCACCCACTCACCGCTAAAAACATTACATACAAGACATGTATACCAGGAGCTATTTTCTGAATATGGACTATAGGTTGAAAGTATATTGTACTGTCAAGTGCAAAACAACTAACTCAAAGCACCGCACAAGAGGATAGGTATAAGTGAGGTTACCTGTCATATGTTTGGTTGGACCCCTGAACAACAGCAGTCCAGAAAACAAGACTTCACTGCAGGGCCCACTTGTAAATCTATTTCTGGCATTATGCTCTTGTATGAAAAGACCCCTCAATTTTTTCCCCCTCTTCCCCTTTAATAGACACACTTAGGGCTTGTACATGGGCACTTACAAACATTGAGATTCCTGCATGTGTGCTCACGCCTTCCACTTCGCTTCCCTTAAATCTGCTCTCATCAAAATTTAATGAGCCTTTCTTTCATTCTGATAGTCTCGTACTAAATTATTTTTATTTCTGTTTTTCTTATGTTTTTATATTGTCAGCCACCGAGAGTCGTTTGATTTTGGCGGCATATAAATTTAATAAATAAATAAATCTTGAGGGCATTCCTGGATGTACATCATGAAAGAAAGGGCAGAGAGAAGCTTGATATCATTGGAGATATATTATTTATATATATCCTGCCTTTATTATTTTTATAATTAACTCAAGGTGGGGAAATACACAATACTCTTTCCTCCTCCTATTTTCCTATTCAGGAAAATATATTTCCTCTTCTAATCCTATACATATTGCCTGGAATGCAATGTTTCAGAATCTTTTCCCAGTTATTTACCCTTCATTCAAAACAATTATCTTCTGTGCCTACTTATACCAGTGTTTGCTGATATTTATTACATTCACATTCCACTTTTCCTCCAAGCAGTATATCCATCTTCTCTTGCCACTTTAGCTATGAGGTAGGCTCCACTGAAATATAACTGAAGTCATCCAATGCGTTTCATGACTTCATGGAGATTTGAACTCATGTCTCCCACACTCCTATCCAATATATCACATGATTATATCTTGCTCACTGGTAATTTTGTCACTCAGGAAACTTGCAGCGTGAGATTAAGTGTTTAGGCCTAGACAGTACTGAACTGAACACCCACACATATTTTTCTAGTAGAATATCCTTTGAACAATTTTCAGAAATGGATTATGTGTACCATATGTATGAATGGATTTTTTTTTAAGAAATCAACTTAATGCAAGCTGTCACAAAATAGTAATATAACTAGTTTCCATTTTCATTAACTGGAAATATATTTGGAATCCACTTCCCTTAGGAAAACAATGTGTAGCAAAATTCCATATTCTATGGACTATTTTAAAAAGGGAACTTAAAAATATTGAACAACACATTTTCCAACATTCATGGAACAAAATAGCTCCTTTGGACAATAGATTTTTCAAATAAAAACAAGAAAAATGTATTACTTTTTTCCTACCAATGTTTTTTTAAATGCTTTAATAAGTCATCCTTTTTCTTAAAGTACAGGCAAAAGGGAAATTTAGAGGCACAGAATGACAAAAAAAAGAATGCCATTCTAACATATTAATATATTAAATGAATATGATTTATTTAGATAACAAATATCAGGATAAAAAAGATGAATTCTTTCCTTTGTAAACACTATTACTTCACAGCAATCTTTATCTTTTTAACAATTTCAAAGATCTAACGCACCATATGTGCAAGCGGAAAACACATATTTATTGTGTCAGAATAAATTTGGTCTGAATGTCAAAGCAGACTTACTATATATAAGAAAAATGACAAAAAAAATGAAACCTATTTTGTAACCTAGATTGAAGTCTAATTTTTGGCAAAATACATGTAACCTAAAAATCTGTCTTGAATAAAACTCAACATGAAATTCTCTCAACCGTATGTGTGTAGATTGGAAAGAAAGCTACTGTTAAAAAGATACAAGCCTATGCATAGATTTTTTTAGATCCTGACCATTATAATTATCATTCTCATTTTTATATTTACTGTATTTACTGAATGAACATTATAGTTACCTTAATAAGAACATTTAATGGTATGCACTCATTTCATAAAAAATATGTAAGAATTCTTGCATCCTGTTATTTCAACAGTATGTAAGAAAAAAAAACATACAGTATGTTCCTGTTTCATGAAATTCAAGATATATCTATCTATCCTCCATTGGAACATGTGAGAAAAATGCTTCTAGAATATCTATTTGAAATGTTAATGCATAATTATATCTTATTATTTACACTTTTTCATTTGGTTAGAGGTTCAATAGTAGCAGTCTACTGACATATCTATATGATGTTCTGTTTACATGAACTCACACAATAGCTAGTTATGAAGTTCATATTTTTCAAAACTTGTAACTGAGAACTATATAGATGAAAAAGTGATTACAAAATCAGTGCTGCTGTGTTAAGTGGTATATTTGGAATTCTACCTTAGAATATATGATATAATGGTCAGGATCTAAAAACATCTATGCATAGGCTTGTATCTTTTTAACAGTAGCTTTTTTTCCCAATCTACACATATACTGTTGAGAGAATTCCATTTTGAATGCTCTGTACCAAATCTAAAAATGGCAAATCATAATTCAACAAAATATAATTAATTAATAAGAATGGATATTAAAGGTATCATACAGATTTTGAGCAAGTCGTGGATTTAGTGGTTATGATATAATTTAAGAAATCATCACATAATGTTAAGTTTGCATCATGAACCTTTTTGGATAAAAATTCTGCAGTTTAAAGTTTGTACCTGCTTAACTGCCACAACTAGCAGAATTTATATAAATTATATAAATATAGGGGAAACAAAGTGTTTATAAAACATCATGTGCTACAATCTAGGACCAGAAATCTAAACTCAATTTAACAGGTCACTTTTCTGCTGCTTATTCCTCTAATTTTCTCATACAAATTCATTACTAACACATCATACTTTTGAAACATAATAGTCAGTAGGTATTTCATGGCATTGAAGATATATGTTTTTAATCGAGCAAGAACAGAAAAATGGAAATGATATACAGTATAAGAATGCAAACAGAAAAGTATTGATTATGAATATATGATTGATAACAGGATTATGCATCAAGGTCAAAGCTGTACTGTTAGAATTTACAGCAAGGAACACATAAATGATTGTTTTAGATAGTGTTATTTTAGGTTATATGGATTATATAACTTTTGTAAAATCTCAAAATCATTTCAGTCAATTATTATTGGAACCATTTATGCAGAAAAGTATGTTTGCCTAAGCTCCAACCGAGTGGTTCGAAAGCATGCAAATGCAAGTAGATAAATAGGTACTACCTACTCCGGCAGGAAACATAGCAGTGTCCGTGTGCCTTTGGCGTCTAGTCATGCTGGCCACATGACGATGGAAGTGTCCTTGGTCAAACGCTGGCTCTTCAGCTTAGAAACAGAGATGAGCACCATACTCTAGAGTCAGGCACAACTGGCGGGGTAACGTTTACCTTTTATATATACACATATGCACTTTTAAAAACTAAAAAAACTACTGTAGTCTCTTATGACCCCTTTTAAAAACCCTTCATTGGATGCCACTTGTCTAGACAGTTATTATCCAGTCTCCCACTTGCCCTTCTTA
>JANHZU010002890.1:10688-26899 GCA_032468055.1 Acrochordus granulatus | reverse complement strand
CAGGGAGGCCTGGCGTAATGTAGTCCATGGGGTCGCGAAGAGTCGGACACGACTGCGCGACTGAACAACAACAACCTTAAATCATGATTGGTAAGTATATATATATTGAAATGAAAGCATGCCTCCATCTTTACAGAAGCTAGTTTCTATATTTCAAAAAAAGACTTTTTGAAAACTATGGCTACCAATTTCTAGACTGTTTACATGATAATAGGAAATATTCATAAAGTGATTCTCTGATATCTAAATGGTTTATTAACTTATAAATTGTTCCATGAAGTATTATTATTCAAGATTCTGTCCAAAGATTAATACAAGGATATGGTGGTTGGGACCACAAATGGATTGTTTCCGCCTGAATGCATGAATTAGTGATGTGGCATTTCTTCCTTACACAATTTGGTACTTTCCAACTATTTGAAATTCTGTTCCCAGAATCCATAGTCTTTCAGGGATTATGGAAGTTCAGTTCAGCTATTTGAAGGACACTAGTTTTACCACATGCAGGCCTTCCTCTGAAACTTCACATACTCTCATTAGTTATAAATTTCAAACTGCAAAGCAGTAGTAGTAAAAATAAAATCTCATTTGAAGTGAGCTCAAGTCCTGGTGATTAAACTGACTTGCAAGAAAACTAGATGAGCAACAGGCTTTTGATGCATCGATAGAAGGGAATGTTTGGTCTTTTTGTTTCCTTTTTGGCTTTTTGACCATCAGCAATCAATACCCAGAGAAGCAGAAATTAATCCCAAAATTAATACTAGACCAACAATCAAGAGATAAGCAATACCCAAATCAAGGAACTACCAACTCAGACAAACAAGTTAACTGTAAACAACACGTTAATCAAGGAACCACCAAGAACTCTCCTACCAACACTGACAGGTTAAATCACAAGCATATAAAAAGAGAGCAAATCCCACTCTCTCTAGCACTGACAATGTTACCTAGTTTGGTGATGAAACATCTGCAAGAAAATAACCAAGCTCAGAAAGCACTAAGAAACCCACACTTCTCACACATCATTGTGCAGCAACAATGTCAACATGTTGGATATGACCAATTGATTAAAGCTTTGACCTCTTTTACATGTATACAAATTATGCAAAGCATATTAAAAAGGAGAAGGGCTTTGAGTCACATCTGCCACTTTAACTTCACTGAGCTATGCTCCTGATGAACCCAGAATGCTTTGTTACTTCTCAGTCTAGCCCATAGATCTGATATTTTTCAGTGATCTCTCATTCAATTATTAACCACTTCCAATTCTGCTTAACATTCTAAATTCAAGTAATGTTGAATTTAGTACTAATTTAGTACTAAGGCCTAGCACTTAACCTGATGTAAAATATTAAACATTATTCTTCCTGAACACTACTTAAAATAAAGGCATTTTGATTGCCTTTTGCTGTCACTTCGGGAATGTTGTTCTTCCAGTGTCTATGGTTATTATTCTCAGATCACTCAGATCACTCAGATTACCATCACATTCTCTCCCTTCCAGTCATTTCTACATAAAATTCCGGTGAAAATGATTTTTTATGAATATTTTTGGGGACGTGAAACGGATCATCTGACTTCACATTGTTTCCTATCGGAAACCTCGCTTTGGTTTAAGAGCGATTTGGATTAAAGGAATTCTTCCAGAATGAGTTATGCTCACAATCAGAGGTTCCACTGTATTCTAGCATGAAAACTATCAATTATGAAACACTTTCAAGATTAATAGAGAAAATACACTGCTGATTTTCCACCATAAAGTTATGGTTGGTTTCTTAGCATTTATTACTGTTCATCAAAACAAACTGTCTGAAGCAGTCATCCTGTGGATGATCTGTAAACCAACAGATTCAAGCACATAAATACATTCTCTATGTGTACAAGAAGGTGAATGCTTTTGCCTCTCTTTAAGCAGCTTTTCTCTTTTTGCTATTTATGATTTCACAGAGAGCTGGATGTTGTGTGTGGGGTCAACTGTAAACTCAGATATTAGCAAGTTTGAGTGTCAGCAAGCATTGATTGGCTATGTTCTGAAGTAGGGTGGGCTATCCTGTGTTGAGCTACTGACTGACTTAGCTTGAGCTATGATTGGCTGAAGATACTCCCAGTGAATCTCAGAACTGACAAAATAAAATTATACTTGGGAATCACACCAAGTAAGAACAATGAGAGACAAAGTATGGATAGCCAGAAGGGATGTTGGAATATTTACACATAAAATGAATTGTGGAGCAGAAAGGCTGTAAGGTAGGGAGGGATGTAGTATATTGACGAACTAGTTGATAGATTTGATGATGTGAATGAAATTACCACAGTAATATAGAAATCCCTCTGGAAATTGGAAAAACTTTTAACCTATACAGTACTTTTAAAAAAAGCAAATATACTATCAGAAATAATGTTTGATTATACATATTGTGTATTTGTCAGACTGGACAGCTTAGAGAATGAATATCATCCTTTCTCTAATTATAAATAGCTGCCTGTGAGCTTAATTTAGCCAACTGTTTTTCATTCTATTTTGGAATTATGAAAGGAATACTGTAGGACTTTTAGGGAAATGTTGGCCTGTACTGTACATGAACTTGCCCTGTGCTTTTTCAGGAATTCTCAGAGTGTAAAGTAGAGCTGAGAAAATCTGTCTCAATTGACTACGGGTTTGTAATGATGCAATCGCTTTACCAGAATGTGTTAGGAAAATTCAGGCATACTGTGGCAGATCAAGTTCTATTTTATCAACTTCACAAAACCCTTTCATATGACGCTTTTACAGTGCTGGAGGCAAAAGTGGTTTGAAAGAAAAGGTAGACCAGCTCCAATTATAATGGAATCCCATGACAACTGGGAGAAGAAGGTTGAAAGAAGAGGCAGCAGGCAAAGAAAATATTCCTTTGAGAAAAAGCTAAAATAGTTGACGTGGAAAATATTGCAGTCTGATGTGTTTCAAAAGTATGCTTCCGGTAAATCTTAAAATCTGTTATGAATTAGGCACAGCAGAATGCTTTCGGGAAGTCTAAAGGGTTTTGTAATATAGATCCAGCCAAACTTCCATTCCCATGACATTTTTGCCTAGTGTTATAATAGGTTTTGCAAGACAGGTGTAACCCTCAGATATTTTTCAAAAATAAAGCTAATGTGGATTATCCTTAAAGTTTGCTTCTCTTTTCCCTGGGCTTATTAGATAAAAAAAAATGTCTGAGCTTGTCATAAAATATAATCAAAATCATTATCATGTTTGATGGCTACTTGCCGATAAGTGTTATATTATAGAAACTCATGCATTTTTCTCCTTCCTAAATGTTTATGTTCCTTTTATTCCTTTACTGATTAAGGTGGCATTTGGATTCAGCTCCACAATAATCAAAACACCATCTAGCTCTTTTATGATTCTCATTATTGTCTTGATACTTACTTTTACAAACAGCTCCATTCAACCAGTTACAAATCCTAGACACCCTTTATGTCTCCCCAGCACAAATTTAATAAAACTGCTTAGTCGTGAGACAAGTTGAAGGCCTATAGTCAGTGCCTGCAGAGAGTAAGGGAGATGAGCTTGCCAGAAATATACAAGAATCATCAGGCAAGGCAGAAACATTCTGGGAAGCAAGATAATATTTTGGAAAACAAACATTGATTTAATTCAGTGGAGTATAAGAAAAAGGTGAGGTGAAGCTCAACCAGACTTTCAAAATTCTGTTATTATAGCCTACCTTAATAAAGTATTTTTCTAGTTTTCATGTAGAGTTGATTTTCTGAACTGGTCTACCTGCCAAGTTTGACAGTGGCTAATCTGTATTGCAATTTGGAACTTTTAGAAAGCTGGTGAACAAAATGTTAATAGAGCAATGATGTTAACATGAAAAGCTTTACATTTAAAAATCTAAGTATGAATTATTAATAGTTAATTATGATCCTTTTAACTATTAATAATTCATATTTAGATTTTTAAATGTAAAGATTTGCATGTTAAACTTTAGGCATATATCCTATTGGAATATGATGTTAAAAGGACATAAATTGTTCAAAACAAATAGCTCAACAAAAGAGGTGGTGAAGTTGCATTTTATGTAAAGAATAACTACATCTGTATGGAAATTTGTGACCCCAAAGATGAAAAACCTGCTGAAACTGTGTGAATATTTTTTTAAAATATATTTTTAAAATTTATATGGCTGCCCATCTCATAAAACAAGTGACTCGGGCAGTGTATAACAAAGTTAAGAAACTATAAATCACAAATAATAACAATTATGATGATGATGACTAAAGACAATAAAAACTACAAAGCACAGCTGAAGAAAATGGGCAAAGTGGTATTGATAATAATAGAGCCATTTTATTAGTTCCTAGGTCTGATGGCACAATCAGTCTAAGAGACTCTCAGAAAATCAGGAGTGATGGTGTCAATCAAACTTCAGGAGAGGAGGGTATTCTACAATGTGGGCACCACAGCTGAAAAAGCCCACTGCAGAGGGCCCACTAAATATAACTCCATAAATGAAAGAACCTATAGCATGTCCTCTCTATTAGATCTGGTGAAACAGAAGATATAATGTAGTATGACATTGTTGTGGGTGTGTAGTACAGGCCACCCTACCAAGCAGAAGAGACAGATGAAATCTTCACAACTAGATGACTGAGATATCCAAGAAACATGCTACATGATAATGTTTCTACCTCAACATCAGTTAGAAATCACATTCTGCATTAAGTGGAAATCCAATAGAGTCTTGATATACCTTGTAGAAAACTTCAATACACAAAAGATAGAACCTCTGTGGGGCCTTGCTGTCTTTATCAGAATAGTGAAAATTATGCTATGGTGTTGCACTACAAGCATTGTCTGTCTTGGATGCATGTGATATCACAATGGCGATAGAACAGAGCCAGAAGTTATGTCATGATGCCATAATACTGCTTTCACCTCAAATGATAACCCCCAAATGATGCCCTGACTGAGTCAGGGTTGTAACAGTATTTCCCCAGCTTTTAATTTTCAATGCAAAACTTCCTTTGTTTAGAATCAAATACCACAGTCTACTTTACTGGAAAATATTCCTGAAAAAAATCAAGCCTTTTCCAACTCAAGAAGTAAGAAATGCTGCTCTCAGATTACCCTAACTGAAAGTTATTCTTGTCTCAGTTCAACCAATTTTATGTTTCTGTTACCTTCCATGACAGCTGTGCAGAATCTCTCATGTATGGAAAATCATACTGAACATCTGAGTAAGTGATAATGGAAGTTACCTGTTGCCTAATCTTGGCTAATTGGATCAAGAAATCTGCCATTCCACAGAAAAACTATGCCAACATAATGAGAGATTTAAATATCTTTCTCACACAAGTAGCATATGAAAACACCATGAAAAATATTGCCTTTTTAAACAAAAGTATTAGAGGCTGAAGTTATTTCTTTTTAACTAGAACAGGCATAAATAAAATCCAAAGCTCATAATACCTGGCAGTGCTCCTTTAAACATGTGAAGTAAGGGTAGACTCTGCCCCTTTGCATCTTCATTATAGCACTTAAGTTCTTGGTGGAATTTCAGAAAGAGGCTAAAGTGCATAGATTAGGCATTTGCAAATACAGGGAAAGATAAGTGATGAGTGAGAACTATTTAGCCTTCACAGATTTTCATAGTAGGAACTTAGGCTATGTTAGTTCCTGTGTAAGGGAGAGGAAAGTTGGGAAGCTGCTGATACCATCTGTTCTGTTTGCCAAGTATATTCAACAGTATCCAAATGTGTCTTACTGATGCTTCTTTGTCATAGATTGGAAAACTATCTCCTTCCAACATCTCTAATTATTGGCTGGTTGAATAAAAGTTCTGAGAGTTGTACATTTATAATATCTGAAGGCCAACATGATCACCATGCCTGGATAGATGGAGGACAGAAAACAGAAATAGCTCTATCTTGACTGCTACTACTAAATTGTCTATTTTAGGTTATACTGAAGTAGGGTATCTTTTGGGATAGTGGTGCTGGAAATGAGCTTAAAGGGTTATAGATTAGGTCTATGAAACCTGGCTGCAAAAATAAAAATATTCAATAAAGGGTGGAAAGGAGGCAAAATCTTATGTATAATTTTAAACTGCCTGATTTTAGTATCAAGTTTGAAATGGTTAGCTTTTTATATAAATGATTCATAATGCACTTTAGAAGACAACATAAAATCCAGTGCACTAATAAAACTTACGACACAACTTTAAGGAAGTTTCTATGCTTTGGTAATCGTATTCCACTCCACTATTCATTCCATGATCTGGGTGTAATGCACTGGAGACATTAAAAAAAAAACCAGACTGAAAGCATCAACAAGACACTCCCAAAGAATATTATAGAAAGAAGAGTAATACGATGTAATTTTACAGACAGGTCAAAATATATTTGTATTTATAACTGCTGTGAGGTATATTAAAAGCTACTTCTTTATATCTTTTTACCTTCTTTACTTTTTCTTTTTTTCTTGCTCTTTTCGTTTTCTGTTTGCTTTCTTTTTCTTTTTGCTTCCTTTCTTTATATTAGCTTGCATTAATTTTTATCTTCTTGTTTACAAGTTTTAATAAAAATTATATTTTAAAAAAGTCATTACCAAAACATAGGACTGAGATCTCATCATTCATACAACACGTATCTTCACTAGGGAAGTTTTTAAACATATTCAAATTAATGCAAAATTTTACCATTGATTCTTCAAGTGTCAGCAATCAAGAATTCTTTTTAATAAGAATTAAGATCAATCAAGATTTGTTTAAATGATTTTAATTCTAAATGCTTAAACTACTTAAATTTCTGCATCATTTTATCTATTGGAATTGCATCAAAGTGGGTTAAATTCCAACCAAATTAAGCACCTTTTCTCAGCATTGTCCACACATCCTTGTGGATGTTGAAAGTGTTGTCCCCATAGCCAATCCCTATCCTGCCTCTATTGTCTCTGTTCACAAACATAGGTGATCTTTTGTGCTAAATAACATTCTAATTTCCTACTTGTGGTTCTATCTGTATGCTGATGTTGAATTAAGAGGAACCTTGGATTATAAATGGACTTTCTTGGATCTTTCTGAACTTGAGATTTGTTTCTCCAGATACTTTTGTAATAGGAAGATCTCGTTCCTACATAAAAAGCTTTCAGTTTGCAGCTTTGTATTACTTGTGGGTGAAAGGTTTACATCTGCAATACATATCTCAAGTTCATTATCAAAAGCTTACTGCGTAACTGGCAGAAGAGTAGGTTCTTGATAGATTTGAACCCCGGAGCCTATGTAGTTCAATAGTGAGAAATGTAGGATTGTGCACTTAGTTAGGAAAAAACAGATACATAGATAGAAGATAGATGATATATAGCTCAGCTGTAGTAGTTGTGAGAATAATCTGGGTGTCCTGACAAATCACTGATTAACATGCACCAACAATCTGCTGTAGCTGCCCCCCCCCAAGAAACGCCTAATGTAGCCTTGAGCATCAACAAAGGTATAATTTGTTGATTGTGGGAAGTGATAATTTCACTCAATGTTGCACTAGTCTAACCACACCTGGAATATTGTTTCTAATTCTGGTTCAGTACAAAAAGGACATTGAGGGAGATACTCAGATACTTTATTGGTTAGACATGCAAGGAATTTGGCTCTAGTACAGCAATTCTCAGTATACTTGCAAGACAACAGTATAAGATAACATAACAAATAAACAAAGTTATTCAGCAGTAAGTATGCAGCCAGTAGAAAAGAAATATTATAAAATATAGAATTAATAAGTATGTATACACATTAGACAGAACTTCTGGGTTAATTTAGGATTCTCTGCCCTTGTGTTCTATCATCAATCATGATCATTTAGCATGAGTCAAGTATTCCTTTGGATGATGGCATGGGGGAAGAAACTGTACTTGTGTCTGGTAGTTTTGATATGCAATATCCTATAGTGCCTGCCAGAGGGAAGAGGTTGAAACAAGTTATATCCAGGATAAGAAGGGTCTGCAGACATCTTTTCTGCCCTTTTCTTAACATTCTCAGTATACAGGTCCTTTATGGAGAGCAAGTTAGCTGCAATTATTCTTTCTGCAATCTTGACTATATGGTGTAGTCTGTACCTCAGAGTAAACTTTTCAGTTCTCAGAGGAACTGAAAAGAATGAAGAGAAGAGTGTAAAAAATAGTTGGAGCTCAGTCTTATGACAAACAGTGAAAGGAAATGGATATGCTTAATCTAAAGAAGAGTGACAGCTCTCTTCAGTTCTTGAATACCTGTCATAGGGAAAGGAATTCCCCAACTGTAGGGATATTAAACATTGGAACAACCTACCTTTTGGAAGTTTGAATGCTCCATCACTAGAAGTTTTCAAACAAGGACGGGATACTATTTTCTTGAGAAGTATAAGAATTCTTGCCTGGACAAGAGTTTGGACCTGAAGGCTTCCAAGGTCCTCCCAACTTCACACTGATTAAGTTCAAACTTCAGCCAGATGGATAGAGTTGTCACATAGCAATCATTTTTTTCCATTCAGTTGCAGGAAAATATCATCCGGACTTGAAAAAATGGCACTCTTCCTACTTGTTTACTATGATTATAGTAGAGTAGTGTAAACATACGAAGAAGTACCAGAATTTGCCTGAGAAAAATGTCCCATCCCTTCATCTAAAGGCAAACATTATTTGTTTCTTAAATATCAGAGGACACTACTTTGAAAGGGCAGGAAACCAAACATTCTGTTTTCTTGCCAAATTTCAAATTTATATGTGGATATAAGATCTATCTTACTCCAGACCACTTAATGCATGGGCATGTTTTCTTCTAAGAAAACCAAAGAAAAGGTATCATGAAAAAGATGAAGGGGTAAAAAACTAATGATAACAGTGAGCATTAATTCTCAGAGTTTTGTAAGAGCCAATTTATAAGGATATCTTCTAGCTTCTCAGGGTCCTTGTCAGGCTTTTATCTTGGGGTTTTGGTCCTGTTTATAAATTATTTTTGTATATGAAATTCATTAATTGAAAAAAAAACATTTTTAGAATAAAGAAGGGAAAGTCTAGATACATGTCTTATCAGAAAAATAATTTCAAGAAATGGGATTAAATTGCTAAAAAATCCTCTTCATTGTAAAAAGGAAAAAAAACCCTAATTCTAATATTGATGGACATATATGACCAACCGCCTGCTGGAAATCAAGTGTAGATTCACTGTTCAGTTTCTTATAAAAATTTCTCTGGTCATCCCATGCAAGTCTCCTATTCTTGATATTTTATCAATACTGAAGTATGGTCAAGCAGAATATATGCATTCTTATCCTGTAGTGATTGCTCTAAAATAATTTAAATTGAGCTGTAAATTTTATCTCAAAACTATACTAAAACTAAACTAGATAAAACGAAGACTCATGAAGACAATAGGACAGTTTGTGAATTGATATTCCAGCTTCTAATTTGAATCTCCAGTCATATGGTGCTTCCAAGCAATGCTTATCAAACATTTTTTGAGATGTCTTATATATTTGATATAATAAATTCTGCTTCATAAGATGAAAAACTATTTTCACTTCTTTAAAGTGTCTTCCAGTGGTTTTCAAGAATGGGACATTTGAGATGTTGTTCCAGAAGTTGCATACATAACTACTTTCAGATTCATCAGCTACTTTAAGTTTCTTTTAAAAATTAGTAATTGATTTTTGGAACCTCCAAGCTTTTTAGCAAATGTGACTGATTTAGCAACAGCAATGGCACAAGCAACAAATAGTCCTTTTAACAAAGGCTTAAGTTGCATGAAACATCAAGCAGCAGTTTTAGGTAAATCAAACTCAATTTTAGGTTTTCCAAAAGTTTTTAAAGTTGTTTTTTTAAAAAAGTATTACATAATAATAAAGGTTATTATTATATTATTATTATAGTACAATAATATATATTATTGCACAATAATAAACCAGAATAGGTTATTGAGACTAGTTTGGTTACCTTGGTAGAAGCTATGCAAGAAGCTCTTGGACTCCATTGGCTCTCTTGGATCTCTCAGCAGCTCGATTATGATATTCATTTGTCCTACCAGTTAGTATATGATAGAAACTGATTCCTAAACTGAAATTGATTCCTAAACATACAAATATCCCAATAGTGGGGTAGATTGCAATGGGGTCAGGGTCAGTTATTCAGAAAATTGTTAAGAATTCCATTAATTTTTCCTGTAGGCAATTGTAATTTACCCAATGAAAATCTTGAAGAATGCCCATGTCAGAAAAAGTTATTTATGTGAAAGGAAAACACCAGCTTCCTTGTGAATAAGCCACAGCAACAAAATATGAATGCCTGCCAACTCATATCAGCTATTCTAACGAAGGACCAAGCATAGGGATTGGAGAAAGTTGAAGTAGACAGTAGATGCCAGAGATCAACGTCAAGAAACATGGAAACAAAACACTCATATCAAGCCTGTACATACAAGCTCCCCCATCTTCCTCAGAGGGAAGAAAGGGAACCAGAGGCAATATAAGTGAGGAGTTGCTTGTATGTCCACAGTGGAGACTGATGGGTTATTGAGGTTGTTGGCCAGAACAGTGTATCTTCCTAATTCAATATTTTATTCAAAGATTCAAAGTCATGTTCAGGTTTGAAAACTGCTCTGTTTTCAAACCCTGCCCTGGATGCTTAAGGGACTTGGGAGAATAAACTTTCAGTAAGTTCTTGACACCACTGGAGAGTTCAGTGTTTGCTTTTTGTCTAAAAACCAGTAGCTCACTAGATTTACCTCAGTTCCTATTCCAATATCTTTGCCTGATACAGAAATTCTGTTCTTGAAAGTGTAAAGCTCGTTGAATTTTTATTTAGCAGATTGCTCCAAAAATGGATGAGATTCAGTTTCATTCGAATTTGAATCACCTCTCATAACAAGTAAAAGGACACAAATGAAAGTACTTGGCTTTAGCCTAGTTGTGCCCAAAATAGTTATGGTCAGTTATGCTTTAAAGGACTCTGTACAGAGCAAAGTGTAGAAAAAAAAGTTGTTGCAATATGTCCCACTTAATCTATGCTTGTAGAGTTGTACCAATAAATAATGGATTGCATTCTATAAAGACAGACATGTTCTCCTCCTTGTTATCCACAGGAGCGTTATGTTATTACAAGTCTCCATCCAATGCATACTCTGTCTCATGGGAACCAATACTAAATCTAATCCATAGAAAAGATCTTAATAAACACTGAGGACCAGAACACATTATAGTGGAAGTTATGTGGATACAAAACCTGTAACAAAATTGACAATATTTAAAAGTTTTTATTGCACAGACCTCTGACATCATGATATGAATCTGCAGTGAAAGAGATCTGAAGTCTCTTACATGGGGACTCTGAGTTATAAATTATCCCAGGATTCATTGGTAAGTGACACTCAAAATTGGTTAGAGATAGAGTGTGGCAAGGCTGAATCTCTAGGCTGAAGGTTGTATTTCTGTGAAGGTATCAATGTCCCATAAGTTTTCTGGGTTTTATATATCCAGACATATCCTGGCATAACTGCTTTTATCACCTATCTTCTTGGGGGTTACCTTTATCTGTTGAAACAGAAAGGTATCTCCATGATGTTTATATTTATACTGGTTCTATTACTGCAGCACACTTTACATGAGCCTACCTTTGAAGACTACCCAGAAACTTCAACTGGCCCAAAATGCAGTGGAATGCACAGTGATAAGCATGCCTTTCTATGTCCATGTAATATGCATGCTTTGTGAGTTGCACTGCTTCTGGATGCAATTTGAGGTGCTGATTAGGACCCATAAAGCTTTACATGGTATATAGCCTGGTTACTTGAGAGATTATTTGTTTCCTATGATATTAGCCTGGCCACTACAGTCTGACAGATTTGGTATGCTCTGTGTTCCTTTGATTAAGCAATGCATCCATTAGGATCCCAGAAATGTGCCTTCTTTGTCATAGTGCCTGTCCGCTGAAATGAGATTCAGAGATAACCTGCAAAAATTAATGGTTTTAAAATAAAAATATGGATCTGCTAAAAATTACAGAAGATTATTCTAAAGGATACCTAATACAGAATTACACAAGAATCATATAAGATCCTGGTTAGATCCCAAGATGGCATGAACTTATAAGAA
The DNA here is from genome assembly GCA_032468055.1 of Acrochordus granulatus. NCBI lineage: Eukaryota > Metazoa > Chordata > Lepidosauria > Squamata > Acrochordidae > Acrochordus > Acrochordus granulatus. The sequence goes on along the minus strand of JANHZU010002890.1, from coordinate 14,797 downwards.
ATGAAGAACATGACTGTACTGAGATCCAAGTTAATCAAATAAGCTGAACTTGTACAGACACAATGGATATCAGAATAAATAAAGCAAACATAGCAAACTATGCTAACTAGACACTTATGTTTGTCTAGCCAAGTAACAATACTCAGAAGTTCCATGTTGATTCAGTTTACCCTGTACTTGCTCATTGGTTTACTGGAAATTCCCATAATTTAATCCGAGGTTGAAGGGCTAAGAATCTCCAACTTTCCCTTCTCTTGCATATACTCCATCATATCTATTTGCTTTATGTCTCATGCAGATTTTACCTCAATTTTAATAAAATAAAGGCTTTTTACATGGACAAGGAGGAGTTGAAGGGATATCTAATTCTTGCCTACATGCCTGAAAAAAATGTTGATTCCTGTCTGGGAAGTTGTGCTGAGGGAGGGATGCTTTTAGAAATTGAATTTGATGTGCAGAAACAGAGATAACAAGTAAATCAGAGATGTGCAAAAAGAGAAGTTGGATGATGCAAGCTCAGCTTTCCTCCAGGCAAAAGTTTAGACTGAACTAATATATTTCTGAAGCTGTTTCATAGGCTAAATCTATTAAGTTATTATGCTTCAGTGTAATTCAAGCATCTAGTTTTTAAAAACAGGAAATGTTCAGTTATTGAGGGTAGGTTAGATATTGCTGCTCTTAAGAATACTTATAAAAACTTTTAGGCCAGGAATTATATAATTGACAATATTAAACTTCCACTAGGGCCCATGAGTGAGGTGGCAGCTTGCATGTCATCTGGGATTCTTTTGAGCTTGTGGAACACAAGAAAATGGACAAGGTTTTCTGTGGTTTGAATTCTATCTTTTGTAGGGTTGATATATGCCCTCCCTGATGAGGCATGAGCAGTTAGACCCAGGAGATAATCCATGCTTCTTTGGGGAACAGATCAGTATCTTGTCAGAAGTTGTCCATCTCGTCTGGTCATTTAGGGAGAGCCTACTCAGAATTTCCTCCCTTTCAAGAAGTATGTTGGGGGTGCATAAGATATCAGATAGCCAACCATTTGTGGAATACTATCCTGTTTATGGCCTGTACCTATTTCAAATTTCATAAATAGCTAAACACTGATTTTTTTTGCTTGTGGCCCCAACTAATTTGATTGCAGGCACTCCTAGTATTTTGTATGAGATTTTATTCTGTTCAAATATTTAATTCTTATTAATGTGTTGCATGCACATCAGTTTAAGGCAGGAGATATATATATATATATATACTGTATATATATTAACTGGGCTAATTCAGAAGCTGTAAATATATATATTCCAAGCCAACCACATTTTAGCTTATTATATTGTCCAAATCCAGATTAACAATTTCCTTTTTCTATGAAATGGATTGGGAGTGCTGAGGCTTGTAACATTATTTATTTGTTGATCTGTATGCTTCCTTTCTAATTATATAGGCACTATAAATGTCTTATGTTCACATAGCATTTTATGCATATCCTTCTAACAGTTCTCACATGGAATAACAAAGAACAGAAAAGTTATATTTTATGGCAATTGTTTGAAAATCCTGAACACTGCAGAGCTATGTGTTTTGGTCTAAAATGTTGTAGGCTTGAAGATAATATTACTGTCTATTGATTCATTTTTCAAAAGTAGGTGAAAATATTTCAACCACTTATTCATGTCTTTTAGAATTCATTTAGTAAATCCCAGACATGAAAATAAAAGGAAAAAAATGAAATAAAAGCAACAGTATAATAGTGACTCATTCATGTTGTCACTTTTAGTTATAAAATTGCATGCTTATGCATGGAGTTGTGCGAATTAGGGAAGAATACATTTTCAGATGAATTATTTTTCAGAATTGTTGCAAGAAAGATTCTGATCCTAAAAGCACACTATGGACGGAGAGGAGGTTGCTTTTTTATGCAACCAATATTTTCTCTACTTTGCTACTTTGTAGGAGTAAAATGGTGAGAAACAATTTATATATATGCAATATATACGGACAATCTTGTCTAACTGAAAGTTATTTTAAGAAATTGGTATGAGCTCAAAATATATCTGTATCTGTAGGTTTATTGAAACGTAAGCACCAAAGATGTCCGGGGGGTGGATGGGCAAGTGATAAAATATGGTTCACAACATAATGATACAAACTCCAACTCTTACATACTTACTTATTCCCTTCTGATCTCTAAGCCCTATTTTTCAGGACCATTCTGCTCTGGGCAGTGGAAACGTCTTTCAAATCAGATTCTTTTCCCCAGTGAGTACTCACCAACCAGATCTCTGAGTATTCAGTACTCACCAGGTCTCTGAATGCCCAGTTTAGACATCGGGATCAGTCTGAAAAGCAGCTGATCATTCATGACCATATAAGTTGCACGGTCCAGCAAGAAAGCGATAACAGGCTCCTCTCTGCTGCTTTATGGCACATTTATCCCACATATCTATGTAAATCTTTACTACCAATCTCCTGTTTCAGCTTGTTACACAAGAACCCAGAGTACTGTTTCAGTTTCCTGAGAAATGTGTTAATATATTCCTTGTCATTTTTTCCTTTTTCACATGAGGCTGAAGAAGACTCCTGGATAGAAGTTGAACATTTATCTGTAACATCTAAAAATAAAAGTCCAAGTGCTTTTTTTAAAGTTAGTTTGCAATATTTTTTTTTGCAATTTTGCTACATTTATCCCACACCTTTCAGCTGTTGTTTGGATTACTTTTGAAAAATAGTTTAGCATTTTTCTGGAATTGCCCTAAAACTACATTCCAAAGGAGCTCAACTTCCAGCTGATATCACTTTGCAAAACCAGAATGAATTTTGACAGATTGTTAGCCCTATAAAGCAGACCAGAATAGGAAACAAATACCATATACAGGTAGTCCTTGAGTTACAAACCAAACCAAATTTGATGGTTTGAAGTTACAACAGTGCTGAAAAAAGTGACTTACAACCCAGCCTTACTACCTTTGCAATCACGGGAATATGATTTGTGTGCTTGGCAACTGGCTTGCATTTATGATGGTTGCAGCATTCGTGGTCCCATAACTGTGATTTACAATCTTCCTAGATGGCTTCTGACAAGCAAAATCAATGGGGGAAGCTGGATTTACTTAACAACCAAGTAATTCACTTAATCACCACATGATATGTTTAATAATCATGATAAAAATGGTTGATGAAAGGAGACAAACCAGGGGATGCAACCAGTCCATGCCCTTAATATGCCTTCTATACCAGAAACAGCACCATTTGCTGACCATGTGTTTTTGGCAGGATAGAGACCCCCAATAGGGACAGCAAATTTTATGCTGGTAAAGTTTCTCCTGGCTCAAGGACTGGTGGACAGTACTATCCTGGCCATGAAGAAGAGCCCCAAGAAAAAATTATTTTGAAAAAAAGGAAGTTGGAAAGCTTGCATGCAAGTAAGCACTTTGAGACACTGACTCAAGTTAAGTTCCTTATTAATTATGTCTGTGAAGATTATTCAGATTGTTTCTCACAGTTGCAAGCTCAATATGTGATAGTAACTAAAGACTATTTAAGGAGAAATATTAGTTTTAGAGAGAAAAAATCCTTAATAGTCATGCTCATTAAATGATTCCTTTCTCTACTGGAAATTATTAGTTTCTTGTTTATGGCATGAAACCACCAAGTAAATCAAAAGTAAGCAAATTCTCCTAATATTATGAACAAGAACATATTTTATTATTCCCAATAAGGCAAGGTCCCCAAACTCTTCATCTCATTGACCCCTTTATAACATTTCAGATTGTTCATTCACCCCAAACATTTACTCTATGAAAATAATTAAATAAATCAGAATTTAACTAACACTGCTGTGAATAACAACAGCACTAACAACAATATCTCCTTGGATAGTCCCACTGACCCTGGGGGGTCAATATGACTCCTTTGGGGAACCTTGCAGTGAGGGACACATAAGCACACTTGCCTGTACTGCTGAGTTGAAGGAGGTAGCATCCCAAATCGATCTGAATTTACAGTGATACATCCCAATACTGTAATTCAGTAGGGATTTCCCATTTCTGTGCATGCAACACACCATCTTTTTTGATATCAAGGGTTAACTAGAACTGATAGGAGAGCAC
>JANHZU010002889.1:137569-157263 GCA_032468055.1 Acrochordus granulatus | reverse complement strand
AGAATCCTGATTCTTCATTGGAAGGACGATACTGAAGCTGAAGGTTTAGTACTTGGACCACTAATGTGAAGAGAGGACTCACTGGAAAAGACCATGATGCTGGGAAGGATCGATGGCAAAAGGAGAAGGGGATGGGAGAAGATGAGATGGTTAGATAGCATCATAGACACAATAGGTGTGGATTTGGGTGGACTCCAGGAGGCAGCGCAGGGCAGGGAGGCCTGGCGTGCTGCAGTCCACGGGGTTGCGAAGAGTTGGACAATTAAATGACTGACCAACAAATAATCCAGCAACATCTGAACTGTCAACTCTGGAAAGGGAATGAATGAACTAAAAGCTATAAAGATAAAATGGACTTTAATTCACTTACTTGGGTCCTTCCACACATGTGATTTGTGCTACCCCATCTCAATGCCATTCTACTTATTCCCACAAAGTCACTGTTTTTTTGGGAGCACTCTACCATTGAGCCAATGAACTTCCTGCTCATCTCCAGCATGACCAATGCAAACACAGCAATGAACTATTAGTGCCAGAGTTGCAGAGTGGTGCTTCCAGGAATTCTTGCCTTGTCCTTGCTTTCCCCACTTTCCTGCTGAAGTTAAGATGCCATGATGCACTGCCACCATTTCACAAGACTTCTATAATCAAAAAGGGGGCTTTTTTTTTTACTCTCTGCAAAAATAAAGGTGTTTTGGCAAGAACAGCTGGGGGGTTAACTAGATGTCTCAAAGAAGACATTGGCCAGTTGGAAAGAGTACTGGTATTGAGAAATGGGAAGGAAGCAGAGTGAGGACCTTTGAGGGATAGTGTAGCATAATTTTGAGATTTGTAGGTGAACTGACTGTGGAAGAGAACATCCTTTCCAACCAAACATAGAAGTGCAGGACATAGGATTCTGATCTCCAGAAGGCTACAGTAAAATATATTCCACTCGTCATCTTTTGTGCTGAATTTCGATGACTTGTACAGTACTTACTTACATTTAGATGATACTTAGGTGACTCTTGGCTTTTGAAATTAAGGTTTGACTCCAGGCTCCACCCTTAAGTCCCTGAATTGTCTCGCTTGAATTACTTCAGTGGATCTACTTTTCCAAATTTTGATTCTGGGAATAATATACTTCCCAGGCTTCACAATAATATTGAGGAAAAAACTGTTAAAACATCTGGATGCAGTCATAACAAATAGGTTATATACAAGAGTAATACATCTCAACATCACTTTTTTGCTATGAAGCTATGGATAAATTCAGTTTCCAAAATGAGATTCCTACCTTAAAATGCAAGTTATAGTAACATGGTACCTATTGTATTACATATTGCCAGTATGCATTCAGATCTCTCTCTCAGTGCCATCAGGCCCCCTAACTCAAATTACATTTTTAAAGATTATTTTAATTTTTAAAAAAAATTGAAGACATTGTGACCTGCCTCTGGCAAGCTATTTCTTTATAGCCATGTCTTAGAGCCTTACAAAGATCCGACTTGAGAATGCAGGGCTAGTTCACCACATAATACATGAATATTTTGTAACTGGCCATATCCAGCATAGCTGCCTTTTGAAGAAGAGGTACTTCTCTCTTGCCAGGTATTTTGCAGATGTGCCTAGTACATGCTCATAAAATTCCAAACAAGTCTGCAACCTGAAAAGATTCCTTGTACTGCATTGGCTGCTGGCTTAAAGTCTCCAAAATCTCATAGTTACTAATACTAAAATCCCTCAAGACCTTCTGCCATCGGCCTGGAGATTCCAGAGAAATGGAGATTTGTTTAGATAGCTCCACTATTGACATGGTGTACTCAAGCTCTCTGTGCTTAATGTTTGTATATTTTAATTATCTCCATTTTTAATACTGACCTTTCTATTTTTAAAAGTCTATTTTTATGTAAATATTTTTTTTTGTCAATGGTCACAAAATAAAATAATAAAGGTGGGATTATTGTTCAATCACTAAGTTGTATCTGACTTCACAATCCCATGGACCACAGCATGACAGGCCTCTTGTCCTCTACTGTCTCCCATATTATTTTTATTGACTATTGTACACTGCCCAGAGTCACTTCTCATGAGGTGAGCAGCTATATAAATTTGATTAATAAATATATAATACAATTAGTAATTTATCCCAGTTATACACTGGCATGAGAGACATAGATGTCATATAACACAACTGAAGAGCACCTGGTTGGAGAATTCTTTAGGTGTTTAAAATATTGTGTATACATTCTTTTAATACTTGGGGGTAAGCGACGACCTTGGCCAAGAATATGTTGCAAATCTCTCATATCTTATTTTTGCCCAGAGTATGTGAGACACCATAATTTTCTAAGATATTTTGAGGAATTTTAAAGCACAGCTATGTTGAACCATGGAACCTAGGAAAGAGAACTGAACAGGAGCAAACAAAATATTAACAGAGTCAATCAAGATTCATAAAGAATGCTATGAGCTAGCAATACTCTTTTCAGAAGGCTGTTAATACAACACTATAAATGTTTTGAGAAGAATGAAAGCTCACATTTCACACTGTGAATCCTGTATGGCCTCAGTGTTACATCTGAGATTTCCTCATAGATTTTGAAAATATTCCACTTTCCTCATTGGTCTTATTTAATCCAACACGTCTGCCTGTAGAAATTGCCTCTGCCAGAGGGCTATTGTTAGAAGTAAGTGCTCCCATCAGAGCTCAAGTCAGAGAAGTGGTGGAACCAGTCTGGGCCAGGTCCACTGCTTGCTATAGGCAAGTAACTCACATCTGGCAGCTTGGCTGTCTTCCATCCTCATGAACAGAGAGCCAAAGTCAGGGACTTTCAGGAATGTTCAGGCTGCCACTCTACATGCTGGGTTCCCAATCAATCCTTTCCCAAGGCTGTTGGAGGAGGGAGAGAGGCAAATCACACTTCTTTATCCCAAAGCAAAAAGCATGCTATAACTGACCACTTATTTAGAACATTTCCCACCCTTACTGAAGCATTATGTTTTGGTTAAATTAGACTGATTTTTAGGATCAAGAGTGAACGAGGATAGGTGGGTATTGCTTCTGAGCTCTAGGAGCTGCTTAAAATGTACATTTTCAACACAAAAGTCAATGGGTGCAATCTGTGACCTCAGTTTAGGTGTGGCCTCCCAAAGCCTCAGATAAAATCCTCAGACTGGCTTTAAAGTTGCTACTGAATTGTAATTTAGTGGCTTGGCTTTGTTTAACAGAAGGGGGGAAGAAGACTGTCCTGCAAACAGGAAAACTGAGTCAATGACCAGCCAATTAACCTTAAAGGCCAATTAACCCTAAATGGTTGACTGCCTGGATTAACTCTTTACCCATTCATGGGCAGTGGTAACATCTTAAGAGATGGGGGTAAAAAGAAACTCTAGCTAGTGAATCTCTGTGGCGGTTTTGAAGTTCATCTCCCCATGCGCATACCAGAAGAGGATTTATTGTGAAAACCTCATGAAAACAGCCATGAAAGACAGCTGGGTGACTTTAGGCCATTCACTCTCTCTCAGCCCAATCCACCTCACAGGGTTACCGTTGTGGGGAAAATAGGAGGAGGAAGGTATGTTAAATATGTTTGCCACCTTGAGTTATTTATAAAAATAACAAAGGTGGGATGTTTGTTCAGTCACTAAGTCGTGTCCAACTCTTCATGACTCAATGGACTGCAGCATGCCAGGCCTCCTGTCCTCCACTGGCTCCAGGAGTTTGCACAAACCCATGCCTACTGCCTCAAATATGCTATCTAACCATCTCATCCTCTGCCGTCCCCTTCTCCTTTTGCCTTCAGTCTTTCCCAGCAAATAAATAAATAATAAGATACAGAACCTCCATCTAGATAAGTAGCATCACCCCCAATTTTGCTCCAGAAAAATCATACATATACTTAACTGATTCAATATTATTTCAATTTGGATTTGATTCAATGTCTTTTTAATTCTGCCTAGAATTAAATCAAATTTCGTCCTTCCCCTGGCCTTATTTTATAAGGTTGCATAAAGACCAAATGTTATCCAGTGAAATCTGCAAATCTCTGAACTAAGCCTCACATTCTGGACATTCTGTCCAACCCCAGTTGAAATTATCCAGTCAGACAGAGATGATCAACCTTTTAGCATCCTGGCTGAGGCCACACATAATATTGTCTGAGTCAGAGATCTGAGCACTTAATGATTGGGCTGAGATCTATAAAAAAAATTAAAAAGTTATTTTGGGAGGGGGTGTTTTTTTAACCACATTAAATCTATTTCAGAGTTTGTATTATTTTAGGCCTTAAAACAGGGTTCCCATGCATTTCCTCTTTCAAAATGACAGAAGACAGTGCTGCTGATTCTTAGCTTTTGGTGTATTTTGGAATTTGGAGAGATCTTTCTGCCTGGCCAATAGTCTTCTGAACAATCCAATCAACTAGCCAGCAAGAAACATCAGTTGTTCACTCCTAGTGTTGATGGCTGAAAATGAAGCTGTGTGCCCTTTGCCACTTCTCTCACTTGGTAAGGTGGAACCATCTTATTGTTTTCTCATCGCTAATAAGAGAAAGAAACCAATGATCCTGCAATTGGTCACTTGGTAGGGAAGAGAAGAGGGCTGACCAGGTAGTTTCTGTACCTCCATGAAAACTGTAGGAAAAAATGTAGGGAATGAGAATACTGTTGGTGCCATTAAAATGTCCCTACAAAGCCTTTCATTAGCTACAGCTTCCTCTATGTCATGTCAGAATGGCCAGCAGAGTAAGGTATGTTGTATATATGTAGGCATGTACTCACAAATGGGTACATACTACTTATAAGAAACTACAGAGTGTAGCTTTTTAGTTACAGGTTTGGGCTAAAAACCAGTTACTTTGTGGAAGACATAAAGCTATACTTCAGGTTTCACCCTGTTTAATCCATAAGGATTAAATATACTTTCACCCGTTTAATCCATAAGGAACTCAAATGATGCCTTGTTTCTAGGTTGACTGAGAATATATAACTTTCTGATGCAAACAAAATGGAGATACTATGGGAAAATCCTAGATGGAGACTGGCCTGAAATGCTAGCAGCAATTTAGTATCTCCCTGATTTCAGTGTTATTCAGGAAACGATGTTGACAACCAATTCAACCCAGTACATCAACTACAATTCTTTCTAGAGGCAATTAACTTTGCTCCAGTTACTCCTACCCTGGTTACATCCATCTTAAACTGACAGACAACATTCAGCTAATCTGGAACCCAAGGCTGCAACTTGGATGCTTACAGGGACCAAGCATTCAGAATAAGTTACACTGATTTGATGTCAGACACTTTACCAGTTCATAACCAGTTCTAGTCCTACCTTAGCCAAGAAAGCCAGCTACATGATGGTTGTCCTCCCGCTATCTTAGGGTTCTTTTATGGTTTTATTCCTTTATGTTTTATTTTTGTTGTTATTTATGTCTGATTTTTTTTTGTTATGATATGGTTTCAACTGCTATTCTGCTTGTAAGCTGCCCATTTTTTGTGAAATGGCAAGCTATATAATTTTTTTGTGAAATGGCAAGCTATATAAATTTGATCGATTAATTAATTAATTAACTGCCTGGTAATTCTGCCTTTAGTTATACTTGCAATATATGCCACTCTTTACTAACTTGTTCTCTGAAAGTCGAAACTCACATTGCATGGATAGATCTGGCACTTGTCTTTTTTTAATATTCTTAATAGCATTTCAGCTGCATTAAGTAATGCTATTGCAAGGCAGCTTGGTTGCATACATTCAGCCTCCATTTGATGACTATCAAAGATAGATTATTTTAAAATGGATCTGTAATAGTACTAGATTAAAACATGTAGTCCTTAAAGAAATGACTAATATCTATTATCAATCTGGAAATTAAAAAGGAATATAAAATGAACTCAGTGATGCAAGAACCTATAAATAACTGATGGAAAAAATCACAACTGTTTAAAATGTGTGATTCCCTTCCCCCACCTCCTTGTACAATCTTCAAAAAAGGAAGAACTGCAGAGCTAACTGGGAGCTACTGCAATTATTGTAATACTATGGCAGCATTTGAGGTAACACAAGCAGTCGTGTCAATTTTTCCATCTTCCTTACTATGCTAGGTCTCTTCTTCATCCTTTGGATGGTAAATTAAGGCCCACACCAAATCCTCCCTATGCCTGCTGTGAAGTTCCAATGTATAAATAGATGTGTTGGGGTGGGGATGCTTCCTACGCTAAAATTATAGAAAGAAGGTCTTGGTGCTGCACTTATTTCCCCTCTTAATCCCATATACTGGTTGAAGTAAATCAGCCTTTGGAATTAGCACTATGAATTATTTTAATAACATGGGAAATCAGAAAAACAACGTCCCATAACAGAGTTCTGTGGGAGACTTATGCTCTGGAAGATAATGCCATCTAGTGCTCTTCTTCAGTAACAAAATGCCTCTAGTATTCTCCAAAGGGAAACAATGGACCATCATTGGGAAAAACACATGATATATATCAGCTTAGCTCTCCATCTCACACAATTTCTTTCCGAATGCGGCATTCATTTTCCTTCTAAATTATGAACAGAATAAATTAATTTCTTACTATCCTTACCCCCATCTTAAAAATCAGTTTATCATGATTCACTAGTGCACCATATACAGAGAAGGTTTTTTTTCCTGTTCATCAGACTAAATGGTGTGGCCAACCTCCTTTTTCATTTTCTTCCTCCTCATATAGCAAATTGCTAGGGAAGAGACAGATGGATTTTTCCCAGTAGTTCTCAGTGGTACATGTAATACAAATGATATTCAGAAGTCAAGGCTGATGCACTATCGTGGGAATTTCTACTAAATGACAAAACTAATAACAGAAGGTCCATAAGTACAAATATTACTTTGAAAAACTGATTTCCTATCTCGTTGAATCTAGGTTTTTTTGATAAGAGTGGTAAGAAAGGTTAAATATCTTATTTTGCCAGAACTCTGAATTACTTGTAAGCAGCTTTTGAAAGCATGCTGAGGGTTCCATACGACCTTAGAACTTCATGCTGCTCCACCCTTGAATTTGGGGTTTTACTCCTTAAAATTAATGTTGACCAATCAAGTTCTGTAATTTTAATCTACTGTTTTATCCGAAAGCATGGTCTTACATAAGGAGGAGTAATTACTTTATTTTGAAATTTCTGTAGAAACAAAATGGACTGTTAGGACTACAACTGAGAGACAGGGGAAATTCCAAACCAAAGAATGATGTATCTAACATGTTGATCTATATGCTACATGTCAGATGCTATGTGTATTCCACTTTAAAATATGTATAAATTGTTTAATTTTAATATGAACTTTAGTCACAATTGTCTGACTTTTCTTTTTATAGCTAGGGAAAAACCTGCAAATATTCATATTCAAATAAAAAGGTTTATTGAAAGTACATTTCACACAGAGAACACAACATTTTAGTTACCAATTTTAATATCTCATCCAACTGAGTAATACCATCAATTCTGGCAAGATATTGTGTAATACTTGTACTGAAAAGGTATATAAGTTACAATATAATCCAGATTCTTTTTTCTAAAATTGGACAACATTGATAGTTACTTGATTTAATTAATTCTGTATCTTTATTGCACTTTATTGGAAATATTTTTAAAAAAACATTGTTTTTATCAGAGCAGTATAAATTTCCTGATTCTAATATTATTTTGTTCTGCTAAACATCACAAAGAAAAATGTACACTTTCCCTGTTTAAAAAAATGAACAAAACCCCTCTGATAATTAATTTGTTTTAAATACATGTATTCCAGGAACAAAATAATATTTTTTTTCAATCCTACAGAAAAATATATGAGTTTAGATTGCTGTGCTTGAGGCTATATTATTTCAAGCATGCCACATGCGAATGCCCAGTTTTTCTAAACATACTGAAGTTACATGATATATATTCAAATGATATCAACTAAAAACACATCTTCTGGAAAGTTGCAGAAATCTCTTTTAAAAAAGAGGACTGCATTATTAATTCCCTTCCTGTAGTCTCTTTAATTGTGAACTACAATTACTTGCAATTAACTAAAGTTCACATTTCAAAAATAATAATTGCTATTATTTTGCTAAGGAACCAAAGTCAGTAATTGCAACCTAAGGCTCTTCATGTAGAAATCAACCCTTTCTTAACAAGCTGAGATCCTACTGTTGAGTAGATATTATATAATCAGATGATCGTAAAATTGATATCTGCACTAGCAGAAAGCTGTGTGACCAAAGTAATTTAAGTTTTTAAGCAGCAAAATTTCTCCTCCTTTCACCATAACACCCACACTGTCTATCTCTTGCCACATCACTCCTGTTTAAAGGCAAGTGATCTGTCATGTTTCATGTATGCCATTCAAATTAGAGTTTGACACGGATTGGAAAGTGCAAGTCTTTCTGGGTGTAGCTTAAACAGGCAGTACAAAATATACAGCAGTACTGGGAGACACTACTTTAAAAACAACAACTGAATATAAACAATTTTGTCCTGGAGCCAGTTTCTTTCAATTCAGGAAATCCTTTTGCACGTTAGCTCACTGAAAAACCATCAGCAAAACAGAACATAATATTTAGAGAACATAACTAATACTTAACAGAATTTAACCAAGCATACAATGGTCTCATCTTTATCTCACATGAAGAATATACCAAGTTAGCTGACTCTCCTCTGACTACGCTCTGCATAGAAAATCAGATGATGCTATGCTTGCCTGCTTGTTATCTTAAGGAATTCAAGATAAACAACCAAGCAAACTTCCAGGCTGCCTAAGACACTGGCTGCAAATCCAATTGCTTAGGGGTCTTTATAAAATATGCATCCAAACAAAACATATTTTTTCCTTTCTATTCCAAGTTGAGAATCATCTGCCACAAAGTAAACTTCTGCTGTATGGCATATTTCACTATTTTATAATAACAATAGACTATATTCTGTCTAATACATCTGAGTATTAGGTATGCTATAAGTGGCCTACTATGTATACTATACTGTTTTGGATATATACAAAGGCCAGAGTTTATCCTGAATAGCAACTTCACTGAGTATAGAGCTAGATCTAGTCATACCAGTGAAAAGATCTGCACTGTGCGATTATATTTGGGAGAAGGTACATTAAACAGTAAACACCAACAATGTATGTATTATCAGGCATGCTGAAATTCCAATGGAAACATTCACAGAACTAATTTTCAGAATTTGTGCCAAATGAATAATTAACATGCTTCCATTAACTCAGCATTGGGACTTTGGTTCAACTAAGTATTAGACTTGTCAGGTGGCTTTTAAAAAGTCACTGTTTTGTGGTATGTTTTCTCATGTCTTCATAGTGAGAAACAATAGCACCCTATTATACAACATCATTGTTATAGGTGTATGGACAGCAAAGCATACTGAGTAACTAGCAGAAAACCAGTATGAAATTGATTAAAAATTCCATAAAAATAACATGCTTACTCGATGTTTTTAAAAGCTGCTGTATAGCACCTCCTTTGGGAATAAAAAATAAAATAAAACAGAACACTCTGAAAAGAGTATTTAGCTGTCCAGTGTTTCCACACAGCTGTATTTAAAAACTTTCTCAGGAATTTGAGAATTATCAGATATGAAGACAAGAGCTTAAAATACATACTAATAATTTCTGGGAAAACATATTCAATAAGACCATAGAAATATATTGATGAAATCTATAAATTCAACATCTTGGGGTTTTGCAGAATTTGGCCAATGTCACCAGTTAGGCATTAGTGCAGAATTCCTGATCGCTATTAAAAATTCATAAGAGACCCTATCCATTGCTGCTGGATGCAAAGATGATTAAAATGTTGACCAAGAAAGTGTTTTCTTAAACTAGGAGAATTAGCGTGTTTCTTGGATTGATGAGTGCAGGGCAAGCTCATAATGCAATCTTCAATATGCATTATACATGGGGAGGTAGTACTACCTGCCTACAGGACTATCCCTAGCTCAACATTTGGATAGGCTTTAAGACTTACTTTAGAAGATCACTTATAGCAGAAATTCCCATTGCTTATTTTATGGCTTAGTGCTATGGTACCTAAATTGTGTATCATGAATCCCAGAGTATTGCAGTGAATTCACAGAGGCACCTTGGGGTATTTTATTACCAAATCAATGGAACTTAATAAATTTATATCTTATTACTTAATAAACAGCACCATGGGATTATTTATTACTTAAAAACTGATCCAGGTTCCATGGTGCATAGTTTGGGAACTTCCAGGAGCATTGTGAAAAAAATACTGAGACACTAAGACAAAGTCTGGGAACTTCTGGTGTAGTGACTTATAGTAAACTTTAGTAAACTAAATAGAATTTTATCCAAGTAGAGTTTATCCAGTTTCATAGAGCTTTTATGCTACAAGTGCAACAGTTGCAAATATGCAATGGAAATGGCTTTAAATTTTTATAGCACTGAAATCTCTCACTGTCACTTATCATAATTACTCCCTCTATCCAAACATTAGGTAAATGAAATAAGAAAATCTAGATTCATATATCAAAGATATGCCACAAAATCACTCTTTGGGACTCTGAGACTGTAATCCAATAGATAATTGTCATTTGAATTATATTTACAAATGTAATGACAAAGATTAATTTTTTATTTGCTTTCTTGTTGTGGAAAAAAATAAGATAGGCAGCAAGTTTAAGACAACACTGATTTCATTGAAATGATTAACTTTCCAAAGGAATAGAATTGGACGACTGTCAGAATTTTCAACCATAATTATGAGAAATTTCTTGGATACTTAAATAATCCTAGTGTTTAAAATTATACAAAAATTGAAAGAACATGTCAGGACTCCATTTTTTTCAGCTAAGTAGACTCAGTTAAAATAAGTTCATCTAATTATCACTGAAGGACAAATCACCCCATTTGTTTTCTCCATATCATAACCCTTTGTTAAAATATACCCGATCCAATTCAGGACTCATCTCTTTGATCTTAGCTTGTAATTCTGGCTCCAGACGTGTGACAGACATGGAACTGGAAAGAAGAAAAAATAGTACACATTACTAATAGTACATAACACATCCATGATCAAGAAGTCTTAATCTGTTTGATTGATTATTGTATATCATATGCCCAAGGAGTTATCTTAAAATTTATAATCCTTTAAAATATGGCATAATAGTTGCTTTTTTCCCAAGTAGTTTCTTGTCAATATTATGAAGCAGTAATGTATTCCAGAAAAGATATTTCATATGCTATTTTCCTATGTTAGTTTTATCCAGTTTTATATGCTATGCTATCTCAATGTAGCAGGCAGGACAAACTACTATGCTTTCATTTGCACATTAAAGCTGAGCTAGCAGACCATGTATTATAGTAAGCCTTTAAAATGTATTATTAGGTATTTGTGTTCACTTCTACAATTGAAAATTATTAGAAATGCTCCGAGAGGTGTTTCTCTTCTGAGGTCAAACAGAGTCAATTTTAAGGTTCTTGGTTTGGTTTAGTATTTAACCAAGCTGGTTTTTCTCACATCTTCAAATCTTCTTTCAAGATTATGCAGATATATAGAATTTGGAGAGGGTGAGAGAAGCTTGCCTCATTGATAGCTGACAAAGAAAACGAAGGGAAACAGAATTTTTCCTTTATCTTGTGAATCTCCATTCTGGATAAAAACAAAGGGACATCCTAGAAGCATGAAGTCTCTTTCTCTGGGACACAAAAGCAGCACAGTGAAGAATGATTTTATTTATGGGAGGATACCCTCAAAGTGCAGAAAGGGTGGCCTCCAAATTGCATGTAGCCAGGCAGAAAAATCTGCTGCATCTGGTGACACCAATTTTATCTCCTGTTTTGCCACTGTGAACAGCTTGTGCTCTTCCAGTTCCCACCCTAATTTCTTTCTCTTAATTCTTTCTCCTGCCTTCCCTCCTGCTGTGGCTTTCACCAGTTTTCCTTCTTACTAAAAATGTCTCCTCTGATTTCCCTCCTCAAACTGATCTACCTATTCATTATTTTTCTTCTATCTGCCGCTTGCACTCTAACCTGATCTATCCTCGATGCAATTCCTCCTAGAGGGGATTTTACCACGCTTTTTCTCAACTAGCTGCATTTTTCAATTCCTCCAGTCATTTTTTCTTAACTCTTTGACATGCCTTTCTTCCTAATGTGCTTTTTTCCATTTTCTCTCTCCATCTGATTCTACCCAAGCCTTTTATGTCTCACACTACCTCCACCTTTCTCCCAGTTCATCCTAATGGCTTTCTTCTTCCCTCCTGGATTTTTTAATCCACTTTCTCCATTTTACTTCTTACCCCTGCTGCCAGTTCTAGATTGTTTTGAAACATTTTGACATGCTGAGTTCAAAAGAAAAGCAAAACTGCAGCATGTTTTCTATCAGTAGATGGGACTATAGTACTCAGTGTCACAGCACCATCTACTGGTGAAAAATTTAAATGCCACAATTTTTAAAGACGGCTATTTCAAAAACCCATCAGCCAACCACCATAGAGGTGTTATTATTATATCCACAACAGTATGAAATCACAGCTGCTAGTTCTTTAGCTGGTGTTAGCCTTCATTCAGATAGTTCTTTTCAAGAACCTAGGATGTTATATCAATGTTGTATATTTATTAAATAAATTTATATGCTGCCCAATTCACATGGGGCGACTCCAGCATTAAAAATCCACAACAAAAAAACCATAATCCCCCTCCCACAGTGGCATCTAATACAATTATACTGGCCACTTGATTGGCTCCATAACAGTCCTTGGCCCCCAGGCTTGCTGACAGAATTACATCTTGAGGAGCTTTCAGAAAAGTAGCAAGATGAGGGCCAATGTTATTTCTGGGGGAATGCAATTTCCATAGGGAGGGGCCACCACCAAGAAGACCATTTTTCTTGGTCCAATCAGATCTACTTCCCTAGTGGGCCAAATAGATTTAACTAGGGAGAGATGGTCCTTCAAATAACCTGGCTGCGAGCCATGTAGGGCTTTAAAGATGATAACCAGCACCTTGGATTGCACCCAGAATTGCACCCAGAAGCAAGTAATTGCATTTTGAACCAATTGAAGCTTCTGGAAACTCTTCAAGGGCAACCCCATGTAAAGCATGTTACAATAGGCCAAACAGGAAGTGATCAGGGCATGGGTGACTGTGAGAAGGCATGTTGGTGTAACTGTGCACAACTTGCAATTGTGCAAAGGCCCTCCTGGCCACAAATGCCACCTGCTCCTAGAGCAGAACTTGCAAAACCAGGAGAACCCCCAGATTATGCCCCAGATCTCTCTGGGCAATGTAAACCCATTCATGAGCAGAGATGATAATTCCCCAAGAGCCAAGGAGCTCAAAGATACTCCATCCTGCCAGAGTGCAAAAAGATAACTTATGGAATGTCTCTTTGCCATGCCCAGAGAAATGGAATAAGGCTCTAACGGCCAGTGTAAAATGTAAATCTGCTATTGGACTAACAAAACTGACAGAGAAATGTAGGATTGATTATAAAATTAAAATAAAAGGAAGAGAAGTGGAAAAATGAATGCTTAGATTCCAAAACCAGCCTGTATAGCCTGAATTTGGACAGGTTATAATGTGAGAAGCATGACTACTGACTGAATTGAGAGGGTTTTTTTGAAAAGTAATGTATATGTAATCTCTCATTTTCACAGTGTGAATGGCATAGTATTATCTCTCATTGTAGAAAAGTAATCAAGAAGCAACCGTACCTTTTCTGTGGAAATAATGCACAACACAGAGGTGTTGCAAACACCAAACTGAAAAAGACAAAAGTTAGTATTATACAGTGATACTCAAAATGTGGATAATTTTAAGTGGAATCAGCTTGGATTGTTGAAATAACACATGCTATGTTAGCACCTGAATAGCAATTCAAATGCTGTAAGAACTGCTTACTGCAGCAGCTCATATCCATTGAGCGCTCATCTCTGAATTCACACACGTGTTGAATGTCTATGTATATTCTCATTAATCCAGGTCATGATTTATAGCAAAATTGCAAAAAAATTGCAAAACTTTTTCAGAAAGGCAACTAGACTTTTATTATTTGATGTAATTGGAAGATATTTCATCTCCTATCCAGGAGACTTCTTCAATTCCACAAGGAAAGGAAAGAGGTGACAATATATATGTTTATATATTTTTTTAAAAGAATATAATTATGTTTATATATTATTTTATAAGAATAAATATATAAATTGGTTCTATGTCAAAGCCACAAAAAGGTCTAATAGGAACCCTCCCACGTCCATTACAAAAGAATATTTTAACAAATGTAGCAATATGACTATTCCATATATTGCTGGAGTATCAGAAAAACTCAGGAGAATTTTCAATAAACATAACATACGTGTGCACTTCAAACCTATGAACATGCTGAAATATAAACAAGTCCATCCCAAGGACAAGATAAAAGGTAAAGGAGACCCTGCCAGTAATGACCGACTCTAGGGTGCAGTGCTCATCCCTGTTTCTAAGCCGAAGAGCCAGTGTTCGTCCTGGGACGGCTCTGTGGTCATGTGGTTGGCATGACTGGACACCTTAAGGTGAACAGACACTGTTACTTTCCTGCCAGAAGGGGCGGTACTTATCTATCTATTCGTGCTTGTGCACTTTCGAACCGCTAGGTGTGCGGGAGCTGGGTCGGAACAGCAGGCGCTCGCCCTGCTGCACGGCAACGCTGGGTCGTGATCCCAGGCTGCCGACCTTCCAGCAGGCAAGCCGAGCTCTTAACCACTTGCGCCACCATGCCCCTTTAAGGACAAGATGCCCAAACATAAACAGACAGATATCATTTATGCCATACAATGTAATGAAGCCTGTTCAGATTTTTACACTGGGAAGACAAAGCAGATGCTTTACAAAAGATTTCAGCAACTTAAAATATCAGAGTCTTTTTCAGTCCATTTGCACCTTAAAGACAAGAAACATTCCTTTGATGACTGCAAATTCCAGATGCTTGTCAAGGAAGATAACTGGTTATTGAGGGGGATCAAATAATCTATTTAAGTAAACATGTTAAATCCTCCCCTTAAAGAGTGGTGGATGTAAACATCAATTGTCTCCTGTTTACAATGTAGCTTTGACTCAGTTTCACAAATCCTTTTCAGTCGCCTCTGATGTGTACTGTGCTAACCCTGAACAGCAAAGCTAGTCTCTAAATCTTTATTGCTTAGCATTATTACTCTGTTAGTCTAGTTAGGACAGGAGTTGGGTATATGAAGAAACTAAATAGGATTGATATGGACTTTTCTTATGCACTGTAAACCCAACTGCTGCACAGTATTAATGAGATGGTCAATCTTAGCATCTATTAAACCATTTTTAACAAAGCCTTGATTATAGCTTTGGCTACCACCAGGAGATCAATGGAACATAGTCATGATTGGGAGTGAAGATTAAATATAGTCAATATGACTTTACTCACTGAATCAGCTACATGATGAGTTTAATTCCTGCTTAGCAAATCATACTGTCTCTGTCTAACAAACCTGGACAAAGACAATTACGGCCCCAAGACTATATGACCAAAGCAGAAGGTATGTAAAGCAAACAAATGTTATATAATTGGATTAAAATAAAGTAAAATAGAACAAGGGAAGAAAATAAATAATTTTGTTAGACAACTAACTGAGAACAAATGTGCTATCAGTATGTCATTTGTAAATAAAGCACAAGGATTATGAAGTTACTTAGTTGGGTAACAAATGAAATGTCTGCAATCATAAAACCAAACTCAAAACTCCACAAAGGATTCTGTGCAGCAGTTGGTCAGGCATTGAAGGGTTTAAAAGGAGCCATGCGCAGAGTGGTGTTTATATCCACCACTCTTTATATCTTAAGATCTGTAATATTTAAATAGACTGCAGATGTGTATAGCCCATGTATGTGAAAAAAACAGAGACTACAATGAAGGAGCTTAAATCTGGAATTGGAAGGAAACTTCAAGGTCATCATATCAAAGACAAAAACTCAAACAGATATTGACAAAACCTGGTGTGAGCGGTTAAGACCCTGGGCTTGTCAGCTGGAAGGTCAGCAGCTCAAGTTCAAGACCCAAGCACTGCTGTGCAACAGGGTGAACTCCCATTGTCTGCCTAGCTCCTGCCAACCTAATAGTTCGAAAGCATGTAAAGATGCAAGTAGATAAATAGGTACCACCTAATTTGGTGGGAAAGGTAACAGCATTCCATGTGTTTCAGCATATAGTCATGCCAGCCACATGA
The DNA here is from genome assembly GCA_032468055.1 of Acrochordus granulatus. Classification (NCBI taxonomy): domain Eukaryota; kingdom Metazoa; phylum Chordata; class Lepidosauria; order Squamata; family Acrochordidae; genus Acrochordus; species Acrochordus granulatus. Next base: position 141,053 of record JANHZU010002889.1, on the reverse strand, counting down.
CCACAGAAGCATATTTGGACAATGCTGGCTGTTTGGCTAGGAAGCAGAGATGAGCACCACCCCTTAGAGTCAGACATGACTGGCAGGGGAAACTTATTGAGTCTTCACTTGCCAATATTAGAGATTATTCAAGTAATTTTTGTTTTACAAAAATCTACTTTTTGTAAGACTTCTTGTTTCTCTCCAGCAAGTCTGTGCTGGAGCAACATTACTGTTTTTGATGGGAGCAGGAGTTGACAGTTGTAGAGGCAGAATGATAATACAAGGAGCTAGCTAGGATTTAGTGGGGAAGACTTTCCTGTTTTGGAGGGGAAGGGCTGAAGTTTTTAGTTTTTAATCTGTGTTAAAGCTCTTTAAGACTTCTTGCCTCCATTATGCCACCATGCTTCTTCAGTCCTACAATCAAAATCTAGCACCCAATCTGAGGAGACCAAAGGAAGAGAAAAAAGAATTTTAAAGGACTCACACATGGAGGTTTTTTAATTCTTGCAATCATGTGGTTCTGGATGTAGTAGTTGTTCCAACTACCCAGTGATAATAATTACCCAGAAAAGCCTACTTTAGTCTGATGATTTTTCTGTGGCAATTTAATTTATTGCATCAAATCTTTTCTTCTCATATGATTTATTATATTCTCAAATACAGATTTATTTATATGCTTATTCAAGAACCCAGTATAGCTGAATTAATTCCTGAATTAACTCCCCAAATTTATATTCTCATCTGACACAGATTTAGGTAAAGCAGGACAAATAGTTCAATGGCTTCTAAGTTTCTGAGCATAGATGAAGAGGTATCCCATCTATGACTTGTCCTTTTTTCTGCATATATGAGACATCAGCATACATGTACAAAAGGGCAGGGCTTGGACTGCTTATCTTGTAGATTCTGATCCTCTGCTATGGACACTATGAGATGCTGTTTCCTCTGCTTTTTAAATACCTTTGTCTCTAGCCAAGACAAAATCAAACATTTAAGATCCCTTCATGCTTTTGCTATTGCTCTCATTAGCTGTTAGTAACAGCTCATCACATTGCTTTCTTAATTGGTTTGTCTTAAAATCTTGAACTTCTTCAATACAACAGAATCAAGACAAATGACATAAAAATGACATAAAAGGTATGAGAAACATGAACAGGTGACCTCCAGAATTTGTACTCACCAGAAACCTACTAAACCTACTTGAATGGGGGCACTCATCCATGGGAATCTCTGTGTTAAAAAAGAAGCAAAATAAATAAGTACATCAAATGGGTTCATTCTGAATTTATGCACATAATTTATTGGATACAAAACTTTAACAGATGGATACCAAAAATATAAGAAGAGTAAAGGCTTAACTAAGAATATTTTATTATATTTGGTGCAACAAATATGGTGGATATTGGCAACAATAGCCTCTTAGATGCTTCTGAATTCTAGCTTACAACGTGCTAGGTGAAGCTGCTGTGAAGTGTAGTTCAACAATATTAGAAGGCCATCCATCCATCCATCCATCCATCCATCCATGCATCCCTGGAAAATCTTCCAAAGCAATAAAACACTTTTAATATTTTTACATTTTAGCAATAGGTTGAATTTCTAATATCTAGGCTAACTTTTAATATTGGATCAGCAGCTTGCCACATTAGAGTGAAAATCCTTTCCTGCCAAAAGTATTTATTTAATATATAGCCACCCATTTCATATACATGACTCTAGGCTGCTTACAATAAAACACATAACATAAAAATAAAACACACAACTGCTGGTTATCATCCAAGCATTTATCCACACAACCAGGAGATAGGCTCTATCATATGACAAGAGTCCCAGCTGAGGCATAAAACCAAGTTTTCAAGGCTATATGGAATGCCAGTTCTATTTTCATAAAATTTTATGAAAGCATCACCTTATTTATTTTATCGATGTAACAGCACAGGTAATCCATGTTTAGCAACTACAAGTAGAATGGCCATTCTATCATTAAGCTAAGTGGTCACTAAGTAAGAAATCACAAGAACATGACTATGCTTTCTTTTTCCTCACTCTCCAGATCTGGAAAGATCACTTCACTGCTAGAACACATAGCAGGAGGGGAATTAATTTTTGCATTTATATTCATTGGAGAGGAAGGATTATAAGAGACTAGGCAGGCACACAATAGGGAGTACACATCAAAGGAATGCCCTACTTGGAGCCACAAGCACATTAATCCAACTGCTGGTGTATTTCCTATTCTGTGCCTGTTCCAATCCATTTCTCTCCAATCTCTCTGCTCTGTGAGTGACTGAGGATGTTGTAAAAGCCATAAATGTAGAGACTGGTTGTAAAGTTATTTTTTCAGCACCATAGTAACTGTGAATGGTTGTTGAATGAGACAGTAAGTGAGGTTTACTACTATTACTACAGTCACAAAATAGCACAAGGGAAAGGAAGTACCAACAGGAATTAAGGAGTGTACAAACAGTAAATAATAAATATTTGAATATATATTCAGTATCTGCAGTAAAAATAGAACAAAAATAGGAACTTTCTATGGTACAATTATCAAATTCAAACACCAGCACATATTAAACTTCCAAGTCCTAAAGAAATGGGGACATTTGTTTTAACTTATTTGTTAAAAATTCAGTAGATATTACATTCTGGGGAAATTTCTCTTTAAGCAGAATTTATTTAGTCATTTATTTCCTCCCCCTAGCAAAATGTATTTGAAACTTCTACAAAATTATATTTCTTTTACCTCTTTTACTTGTTACAATGATTAGCATCAGAACAACTTTAGACATTTAAAATATAAAAATATAATGCATTGTTTCATCTTCTACAAATCCTGTTTATTAACTAAGCTTATAAATTACTTTTACAAATAAGAAACAAATGAACATGAATCCTATAGTTATTTTTAAAATGATTTCCAGTTGAAAGCAATGGCTAATTAAACCAAACCATCATAGATTTTTTCATACTGAATTTTCTATTTTACTGAAAAACAGATTTGTTCTAATGATGTCATATACAGAATAACTAAAAGAAAAAAAAATAATTAGAATTACAATGGATATATGCAACCACCATATATAATTTTAAATAAGCCAAGAATTTTAGGTGCCAAAAATGGGTTTGCCTTGTCCATAGATGGACTTATCTGCAAGTATATATGGTCATACTTTTTAAAAGTATTGATGTATCCAAAATGTACACACGGTTAAGCCCATGTATAGATAAGCCAACCCTTGAATTTTTAACAAAATACCATGAAAAATGTGCCACCTGCAGATATACCAATTGTGAAAATTAAATTTAATTTTTTTAAAATAAAAAATAAAATAAGGATTTCTTATCTACAGGAGTCACATTTTTCATATTTTAACTAAAAATTCAAGGGTTGGCTTACCTGCAGATGGGCTTCTCCACAAGTGTATATTACCACTTTTATGGTATTCTTACTCTTTTTTTTGCACTCTGCAGAGCACCAGTTATCCAATGGGGAATAGAATAA
>JANHZU010002889.1:103769-116276 GCA_032468055.1 Acrochordus granulatus | reverse complement strand
ATATAAGTTAAATAAGCAGGGTGACAATATACAGCCTTGTCGTACTCCTTTTCCAATTTGGAACCAATCTGTCATTCAATGTCCAGTTCTATACGCAGTTATACATGTGAATACTGTACATTATGACATTCATACTCTGTGTACACCCAGATAAATTGATAACAGAGAAATACTACATTCAGTGTACATATATGAGGTACACAATTTCCTCGTAAGGTTGCTGATATATACACAGATGATGGCCAAGTGGTTAAGATGCTAGGCTTGTTGGCCGGAAGGTTGGCAGTCCAAGTTTGAGACCCAATGGCAATGAGATGAGCTTCTGTTATTCGCCCCAACTCCTGCCAACCTAGCAGTTCGTAAGCATGTAAAAAACGCAAGTATATAAATAGGTATTATCTTTTGTGGGAAAGATAACAGCATTCTGTGTGTCTCAGCATAAAATCATGCCAGCCACAGAAACGTCTTCAGATGAAACAGAGATGAAACAGAGATGAGCACTGTCTCCTAGAGTCAACTGAAAGGAGAAACCTTTTCCTTTTTAAGACAGGTAAGAGTAGGGCCTGAAGTTGCCATGCATGCTGGGAAAAAACTCTCTTTAACAATATCAAAAGAAGTACTTCATATTGCATCTTTTGTGAGGCACCTATTTCAAATTATTTGGTGGTATGTATAAGATATTTTGCAAATCAGATGGTTGCTCTCATAAAAAAGCTATATGAATTCATTTGCAAAAATCCATTTTTGTTTTGCAGAAGACTCTTGAATTTTCTTCTAGGTGATCTACACATTTTCATATGCATGGAATGTACACCTGTAAGAGTCCGCTGCTATTTAAAAACACATAATTTTTCTTGCTGAGAAATATAAATCTTTTGGAATTAGAAGGACATCATCTGAGATTTGGGTGCCATGGATATTTGTGGTATGATAAAATAAAGATTAATGTGGATTTTAAAAGTCATTGTGTTAGACTTGCCAACCTGTAGAAATACAGGTTGTGCCCCAAACTATCTTTATGGCTCTCAGCATAAGAAGCATTTTATAGATAAAAAATAACAGGCAAACACAAATGTGAGATATTAGAATTTTATATACAAAATAAAATCAAGAGAAGAACTGATGGGAGACAGACATAGTTGTCAGTGGTTTCCTTATTTATGGTTACTAGGAAGATTTTAAGTAGAAAGGAGCTGATGGTTTTGAACATTATAAGAATGAGTTTGAAACAGAATTTGTTTTAAGTTTGAAACAAATGATGAACATATAACCGCTAAAATATGTATACTTTTACTGAAATTTGAAACAGAAGTAGAGGAATGTAAGTGGGCTAAAAATTGGTTCTAATATACAGATTGAACAGTGGGAAAATATGTGGTTGAAAGGACTAAAATTTACACTGTTACAATTTTAAAGAGAATCTTTGTAAATTGATGTAGTGTTGGTATATGACAACAGATAAATTGTTGAGAATATATAAAGGCAGTTCAAATTTATGTTAGGAACGTGAATAACAAGAAGGAATAATTTATCATACTTGGTGGATATATAAAAATGTTTAAAAAATTGGATTCATATACATACACTGATTTGAAGATTTTAAAGATTAATATATAATTGAGACCAGAAATCCTTCTTTTGGGACTGATGGACAAACAAGTCCTGGAAAAAGGTCATGGAAGTTTGTTTTTGAATCTGATAACTGTCATACAGTAACAAGTTTACTGTATGCACAAAAATGGAAAGATTCGGCATTACCCACAATGGAGGAATGGTTGGTGAAGATGATGGACCTTGCTGAGATGGCCACACTGACTTCATCAATCAGCACAAAGATAATATATTTATTGCTGACTGGAAACCTCTTATGGGCCTTTTGTAAAAAACAGGAAAAATGATTTTATGATTTATGGATTTGACAATTAGATAAAATAGATGATAGAAAGTAGAGAGTCATGTTGTAACTTTAGAGAAAGAGATAAATGTATAATTGTACTTATAACTGTAAAGAAGATTGGAAGCCACTTCTTTGTATTTTTTTGCACTTTTAGCTTTCTCTTTGATTTTCTTTTTCTTTTTTCTTCCTTACTTTATATTAGTTTGTATTAGTTTTTAAAATGTTAAAGATTAAAAATGAAACACATTTTTCCACAGTAACGTGGTGCACGCACATACACATTAATTTGGTTATTACTCTAACCTTTGTTCTAATCCCTGCTCATTATTTTATGTGACTTGTTTCTATTTCTAAATATTTTTGTATCCTTTTCTCACCAGCTCTTAAGCTCTCAATTCTTCTAAATGTGTTCCCTGTTTCTATCCTTCCCTCCAGCTCTTATTAACCCCAGGAGAGCTCTCCATGTACTCAAAATTAGGCAATAGTCTCTGCATCTCATTTTCAGTGGATTGTGCTTATCACTGATTTTCTCTCCTGGATTTCTTAACTTATATTTGTGTGTTTAAATAAACAGTACAGTCTTGTAATCTGGTATATGAGGGTTGAGTGGGCTAAGAATAGAAAATCCCTTAACCCCTGTACTGAAGAATTTAAGAAAGATAATATATAAACAAAGAGGCAACATGTCTTAATCACAAATTGATTTCTGCAGCATTTATTTCCAATGGAATATCCTTCTATATTGTAAACTTTTGAAATCAGATTGTACATATTAACTAGGCAATGCATTAAAATGAATCACATTGGTAAATTCTATATTTGAAAAATTATATCGTTTATAATAATAATTAACATCTTGCAATCCTGTCACTGGCATTACTGGCTTTCCATCAGATGACTGCAGAATACATTTCAGATGAATCAGATGTTGTGAATAACCTGCAATAATCAGTAGCAGACTGTAGGAGAAATTTAACTGGCAAATCACAACATTTCACCAGGTTTATATATTAGAAGAGCTGAAATCCTAATGATTAATGGAAGGCTGCTGTACTGGGCAAGGATGAAATAAAAATGGCCTTTTATGTAGTCAAAGTTGGTGTCTTATGATTATGTAGAATGACCAATTTATCTAGCATAAGTAAATTAATTGTGGATTAATTTATCTAGCATAAGTAAATTAATTGTGGATTGAAAAATACTGAAATAATTACTGAAGCTCATCACTGAAGACATTTGTTTGCTGGCACAATGAATTCTGAGGTAAGCACGAAAGAGAAAAAAGAAGAAGGATGAAAATACTTCCAACCTACTAATGTAAAGAGTTCCAGCCATTATGTTACAAATAAAGGATTCAGTAACACTAGAAATGTTACATGACATAGTCACAAGCACAATTAGGGATATGCAACAGTTTCCACTGGAGGTTCACTGGAAGTCCTAAGGGCATCTCATCTGCCTTCTTGAAGAAAATTCTCCTACCCCTGCCATCCTTACAATATTTTTGGGGAAAATGTCATTCAGAGTTCTGAAGATGTGAATTCTAGATTTCCTGTGTATCAACGGAACAGCACTGTCACTTCAGAGCCCAGATAAATCACTGACAAATAGGAATGGCACAACACATCACTCAGACAAGGATGTACGTGGGTGGGCTTTTTGGGGAGGGGAAAGAACGCTGTCATTTCACTTTTACTGAAATTTGCTTATTCTGCCCTTTAACTGCATCAGCAGATTTTCCTGTAACTTCCCCACAACGCATCAGGAGACGCATATGCACCAGTGGAAATCGGGGATCAGAGACATCAACAAAATGCATTTATGTTCAGGGGTATATCAGGGAGGGGGGAACTCGAATCCTGGTGTAACCTAGCAACAGACTATAGCCTGTGGACAATGCCTGTTGCTGCTGCAGCCTCCACATCAGAGCAGCCATCTTTTGCACATAACTCAGAGAGGCATTTCATCATTTCCCCAGTCATTTCCAGATGTCAAGATACACCACAGCCTCTGCCAGCACGGCAGCCTCCAGCCTCCTCGGCTCTATCCTCCGCAGTGCCGCCCTCTTAGCGGCTGCCCGGTCTCCGCAGAGAAAATCTGTTTTACGGCTTTTACATTTCATTTCCTAAGTCGGCCGGGCGAACGGCCGGGCCCTCTTTTCTTTCTAACGGGGTCCCCCCGCGGGGTTTTAAGCACGCGCAAACGCGCTCGCTTCCAGAGCTTCAACTCCGCCCACGCTCGGAGAGCCTCCTGCGGGAGTCCTCGCTCTCGCGCGCCTGCAACCCGAAATCCGAAAGCGGAACCCGACAGGCCTCCACATCCCCTTTCCTACGCCTCCCCCCTCTTCCCGCATTAGTTCTAACTGCGCCGCGTGTCCTTGAAACGGGGCGGTTCACGGAGCAGAACAGCTGCTAAAATGCCCGGGCGGGGGCCAAACGGGGAGGGGAGGCGAGGCGCTCGGGTGTCGGGCCACCCTGCGCCACTGCCCAGCGTTTCCCGGCTCAAAGAAGCGCTCCCCCCACTTCCCGGCGGTCGGCTAGGGGCAGGCAGAGAAGCGCGTTAGAGGCAGGCGCATCCTCGGGGCTCACCGCACGCGCGAGCCAAGAGGCGCGTTTGTATTCTTTTTACAGAGCTGCTTTCGCCATTCAGCAAACCCCGAATTAGTGAAGCCCCCGCCCCTTTTTCTCTTCCTCCCTCCCTGCCCAGAAATGCGGCGCGTCGTGCAGAGGACGGGCGGCAGGGGCACCCTCCTCCTTCAGCCGGCGGCCCGCTGCCGGAGGAAGGCGAGGGCAAGCGGCGGGGCCGGGACGAGGGACACGCTTTCGGAGGAAGGTACTCACGGCGCCTCCTGCGCGCCCCGCTCCGCCGGCGCCTCCCGCGCGTCAGCGTCGGTTCCTCGCCGAGCCCTCCCGTCAGGTCGCCCGAAGCCAGCTGAAGCCCGCCGGAAGAAATTCAGCCGCTTGCGCGCGAATGGCAAGGCGGGCGAGGCGGAGGAGGCGCGGGAAGGCGGGCGGAGGCGAGCGGCCCGCCCCGCGGGGCAAGAAAGGAAGGGGAGGGCGCGGAAACAGGGGAGGGCGCGCGGGGACAGGTTGACTGGAGCTCGGTTTTGGCGCCTTCGGCACCGCCGCGGAGGGCGGTCAGCAGGTAAGGACTCCTCCTTCGCAAGGCCGCGCGGGAAAGGCTTACTTTGGAGGCGAATGAAGCCCGGCGCCCCTTCCCCTCTGCCGAATTCTAGCTAAATCGCGAAAGCCTCCCCACTGCAGGCTGGGACGGCAAAACGAAGGCGGAGGGGCTCTGGGGAGCCGCGGTATACTGCCAGCGGTTTGGTTGTGTGGGAACGTCGCTATCCGAAAACGACCCCCGTTTCGTCTGAACCCGCCCTAAAAATCCTTTTCGATGGTCGGCTGTGTAACTGAAGGAACAAGCAGGATACTCTGACTATGCTTGGTTGCCATCTCTTTCACCCTTCGAGACTATCCTAAAGCAGATGAGGCCTGATTTTTGTAAGCCTTTGTGGATCCATTTCTGAAAATTGTTTTAAGAGTTTCCCGCGATAAGCAGGTTTGTACTGAAGACTGACCATCTTTGCTGTCTTAAGTGTGAAAAACTTTGGAAATCTCCGGTGCTGCCAAGCAGAGATCTTGGCCCTGCTGATCAAAATACATGGTGTAACAACTGTCTTTCCCAACCATTGTGATCAGAAAAATCTTTGGGTTACAAATGGAAGAAAGCGCTGTGGGAAACCTATAAAAACCCACTAACTCAAAAAGCTTCATCTGCAAATATTTGAGCTATCCAGAATCTGAATTGTGATCTCTGGCAATGCATTTTCTGCCTTGGAAAACATGATATACTGTACTATTGCAGACTTGTCATCTGACTCATTTCTGGTTGCAAAATAAAGATAAAAAGAACAGTTCTAAAAGTAAAATTATTTTAACAGGTGCCTTGAAAATCATGCATTAATAACTGAATGTAAAGCTATTTTATTAACATCTCTAAAGGAAGATTTTCTTGATCATTCTTTTTACAGAAGCAATAGGATTTGGTAAAAACAAAAAGAACATTCCAAAATATGCCTGTCTCATCTTCCTGTTCAAAGTCACCTTCCATAAGCTGCTCTTTCGGAGTGAAAAGAGATGGGATCACACACACACACACAGCATAAAGTAGCTAAGTTCTGTGCTATTACTGTAGAGTTATCTGGGGACTCGTGGCCTTGACCTTTTAACTGCCAGCATAACACATGTACCTGTGTCATAGAAAAGTGATAGTCATTGATTTATGACTGGTTGCTTAGTGACTGTTTGAAGTTATGACAGACCCAAAAAAAGGTATTTATGATTCAGTTTTGAAGTTCTGCCCCCTGTAATCATGTGATTGAATTTGAGTGCTTGTCAGCTAGCCCACATTTACAGCCTTTTGCAATGTCTTGCAGTCATTTGTGTTTTTTGCTGGAAACCAGCATTTCCATCAAAAAACAGTCACTGCTGACAATGGATTTGCTTAACGACAATGACCATGGTGTTTTCTTAACGGATGCTGCAAAAAAAGTAGTAAAATCAGATTGATCAGGCAATGATCTGCTTAATGACCAGCATGCTTTACAATCATAATTCCAGGCTCAATTATAGTTGTAGGTCAAGGACTATCAATGTTTAGCTTGTTAATTTTATTATTTTGTTCTTATTTTTTGTAAATGTATATTTACAAAATGGATATTTGTATTGCTTCTCATAATAATTGAATGACGGTAATGAGGCTGCTATCACTACCATTGGATAAATTATAATACTTCATAGCGTGGAAAGAGGCATGAAATATCTCTTTTGTGCATTTGGCAAGATGAATGTCTGAAAGCAGTGGCATCTTGAAAAGGGCTTCTGTGCAGTACTTGATGGCTAGATAGGTTCATAACAGCAAAGGAATGGTTCCTTTGATAATCAGGTCTTACATGTTTTAGAACTTACTAAACTTCAAACATCAACACCTTAAATTGTGCCCTGTCATTGTACTTTCTATTTGGTACTTTATACATCTCCAAGAATTTCTGCTGTAATGTTTGGAATGGTTTTCATTGTATCTCACTAGAAACAACCTTGTAAAACTTTCTTGGAGAATATTTGAGAAGCTGATTTTTTCTGTTGAGATGGAAGAGCAACTTGGCTCTGAACCACCATCTACAGTTATCGTAATCTGAATATCAACTAATCCCAAGGGTCCTTCCCTAGAACTGAATGCTTTTTCAAAGGACAGGATCATAGACTTTTTTTACATGTCAAATGTCACTTCGTAATATTTCAGCTTGTTCCTTCAATTGATTGCAGAGATAAGTAGAAACATCATGTATTATTACAATCTCAATAGAGGCCAAAGGAATTTAAAAGCAAACTTATGATAGATTGAAGTGTTCTTTTGATTAGTATTAAGTAACCTGGAGTGACTGCATGAAAAGGACAAAGGTAAAATCAGGATAAAATGAGTGTGATACAATCTTGCATAAGCTCTGTTTCAGTTTAGTAATTAGCTTATTAGGCAATGCTCCTGTTAAACTGCCCAAGTGTGTCCTCTGCTAGCAGATTTCATTTGAATGCTTCAGAAGGCACTTACATATTAATGGTTTACACCACTTTGTGATTAACTGATTAGCTAATTGCTTTCTCAAGACTCTCCTATTTGTTTTTATATGAGCTATATAGATGTATTTCTGATTCTGATTTGTTTTATTGGAAACCAGAGAAAAATTGGTATTTTTCTCTTAATTGCTATGACTATGCAGATCTTTTAGGGGATCCATTTTTCTACTGGAAGAAGCCCTTGCTTCACTCCATCTGTTGGATTTTCTCTCACACATAGTAGTTCAATGAAATTTCCTGAAATTTATCTCTTCCTGTTATGCATTGATTAGAATTCGTACCCCTCATCACTTCCCAAGTTAAGCAATAAGCAAGCATGGTCACAGCTATTGAGAAAAGTGTACAGTTTCAGAGTAATTGATAATTATCTTAGCATCACAAAAAATAGCAATTTTTTGCTATTCCTGTTTGGTCAGCTGGAAAAAGAAAGAGTGAGCAGTGGTATTCTTTGCATTTCATGATCAGAAGTCAATGTTGCTTTAGGAAAATTGGCATGGAAATGCCAGAAATGTAGAATGTTGAAGCAACTGGCACATCAGAAATCAGAAAAATAATTACTGCTGCCTTAATTACACTTGATTACAACTGCCATCTATTTATAAATACTGAGAAGTATGTATGTCTCCTTAATAAAGTTTCTGCTGTTTAAGTCAAAAGCATAGGCCTTGTGCTACACTAAATTTAAGTACATCCTACATAAACTTTTCTTTAAAAATCAGAATTTTTTTTTGTATTTCAGTAAAATGTTTACACAATAAAACAATTTTTTTTTCAGAATTAAAATTATTTTTTCAGAATTAAAACAATCTGGGCATATGAAGTAATATGTTTTATTATATTATTTATTTGAAAATGTTCCATGTACTCATAGTTCAATAAAGTGCTATGATAATAATAAATACTAAATTTATTTAGTCCTAATATACTGGAACACTATATTAAACAGCCAAAACAAAACATTCTAACTGTGTACTGTATATGCAAAATAAAAATTTATACAATTTGGAATAGTATATCCTAGAAAAAGCACGTATAAACTTTTCTTATGTAAATTTTTTTTAAAAAATCAAACTGATGTGGCAACAATATGGTTATTTAAAGCTGGGAAAATGAAAATCAAATAGTATCAAAATTGTCATATTTCAAGGTCTCCACAGTGTTCTTTATAGGGAAGTGAAAATGAACTTCATTTATTTTCATTCATTCATGTCAGAAGGATCAGAAAATCTGTCAAATCTGCAAAGTGCTTGAAAAGCTTCTAAAGAACTTTACATGCTTCAAAACTAGTCACTGATTTCTTTTTATAAATCTGCTTTGTTGGGGCGATGCATCTAATCTTCAGAACATTGTACAATCCTATTAATACAATTACAATCAATGGATCATAGAATACGAGGATTGGAAATGATCTTAGAGAAATCTACTCCAGACTACCTTGAGGAGGAGTTCAATGAATTAAATAATTAAATGGCGTCAGAGATAGTCATGGCCACCAAATTAAAGACAACTTCCAAAAGGATGCTACTCAGTTGTACAGAGGTTAATGCTATAATTGATTACTAACTTGTTAGTATGATATTGCACCAAAACAAACCCCCTCTAAATTAATACCAGTTGCTCAGGAATAGCAGTAGAAGTGGACTATTGTATCCTATTGGTAAGTTCCTTATATTCCTCCTATATTACAGCTACTCTGTAAGACAGTGCTGGACTTGATAGGTGTCGGGCCCGATCTAACATTCTCACAGTCCATATGTTACAATGGACAATATATATCTACTGTCCCTTATGCCTCATTCTAGGAAGGGGTGCTTAGAACAAGCTTGTTCTGAACTTTAACATGCAGCATGTTTGTAAAGAATCAGCAAAGGGATAAGCAGACTGAGGATGATTTGCCATGGGACCACCAACCACCGTATCCTTTCTTTGGTCAAGAAAGATCTACCAATTTCAGGTTCCTCTTCCTCCTTGGTCAACCAAACATTTTCCAAGTCAGAAGACCCATTCTTATGTTTAATTCAGACTTACTGAAAGCCCGTGATGTAAAACTCCAGCTGAATAAAATAGCATACCGTACCATGTGTTACATTGTGCAGTTATTGTGTTAGGCATCAGCATCATCGTTATCGTGTCACTGAGATTTAGAGGCCTCCTGACTCCAGTGCCAGTTGGGAGAAAAGCTGCAAATCTATCCGCTGTCTTTGCTAGCCAGGATCAGGACTCTTGAAGATGTGTCAGTTGTATAATTCTGTATAGAAACGGTACTCCTCCTCCTGCTGGAATTATGGGATTACTATCAAAGCACTGACCTGGATTATATCAAAGGCACCTGGCTGAGAGAGAAGGGGTCTCTCATTCGCAGCACTGTCTACCAGTTTACTCTGTCATTCGGGACTCAAGGGTGGGGATGGGAGTGGCTATAGTTTAGGAATTCCTTCTCAGTGACCACAAGCTCCATCTAATAGTCTGCCAATTTTGAGTGTTCGATGCTCATCTTAGGAGCTAAGACAGTGCATCTTCCTCTTTTTTGAATACATTTTAGTGCTGTTAAAATAATAGAAAAAACAAAAGGAACAAGACTCAAGGATACATACATCCAAATATACATACATATTTATATAATGTGCATATGAGTGCGTGTGTATAAAGGTAAAGGTTTCCCCTTTCAGTTGTGTCTGAATCTAGGGGGCAGTGCTTGTCTCTGTTTCCTAGCTAAAGAGCCAGGGTTGTCCAAAGATGCTCCCATATGGCTGTCATGTACCCTCTCATGTGGCTGGCATGACTGTACACTGAGGCTCATGGAACTCTGTTACCTTCCCACCAATTTAGGTGGTACCTATTTACCTACTTGCGTTTTGCATGCTTTCGAACTGCTAAGTTGGCAGGAGCTGGGGCAGCAGCGGGAGCTTGCCCTGTTATGAGTTTGGTGTCTCAAACTCGGGCTGCCGACCTTCCAGCTGACAAGTCTAGTGTCTTAACCACTAGGCCACCTCATCATATATATCATGTGTTTAAAAAATAAGTGACAAAACACAGCAGAAAAAAAATAAAATGTGAACCACTTTCACAAGTCTTCTGAGCTCAGTGGCATATAAATGTAATAAATAAATAATACATAAATATGGAACATAATATATTGTTACAACAATAAACAATTACGATTATATATATAATTATATAACACAAACATTCTTCCATTAAGTGATCTTTCATTGGGAACTGGAATACGCTGGGCAACTTGTTCTGGAAGACTTCAATGTTATGCAGAGGTTATCCAGAGAGGTGCAGCTGAGTATTTCATCTCTGCCAAGATCACCATGGCTCTGTCTTAACCGGTATCTGGTCTCACACACGCAGTACTGATTATCTATTAGTAGTGTCACAAATTAGCAGAGCGATAGAATACAAATGGAAGAATCACACGTAGTCCTTGACTTATGACCACAATTGGGGCCAGAATTTTTATTGCTAAGCAAGCTGCTTGTTGATGAGTCATGCCTGATTTTATAACCTTTTTTTTGGCCATGGCTGTTGAGCAAAGGTTAAGTGAATCACATGGAACCAAATCCGACTTCTCCCATAGACTTTGTTTATTGGAAATTGGCTGGAAGGATGATGGTGATCATCTGACCCTGGGATGCTGAAAATATTGTAAATATATACTGGTTGCCAAAGTGTGATCATGTGACCGTGGGGGATGCTGCAACAGATACAGGTACAGAGATTTTTATTGGCCAAGCATGGTTAGATAGTTTGTAAGTCTGAACACTGGTCATAAGTTACTTTTTTCAGTGCTCTTGTAACTTCGAACAGTCACTAAATGAAAGGCAGTATGTTGAGGATTTCCTGTGTCAGGATGAATTAGTTTGTTAAGATAAGCAACACTTTCTCAGGCACCTTTGCAATCTTACTTTGTGGCAGTAGATGGAGCAAAGAGGACTTATGCTCTGCCCCCTGTACATCAGCACAAAAGAGACGACTGACACTTTTCTGTTCTGTGCAGCATTTCCTTATCATGATGGGTAGGGGGAGGCAAGCTGGAACGACTTAAGTTCTCTGTGAGCAATTTTCTTCATTTTTGCAAACAGGGCTGATTGCCAAGGATTCACCTTGATTCCTTCCTTTTTCTCCTGGATCTCTTAATGGCTTTAATTTTTAATCAGCCATAGTATATTTCTGTCTACGAAGGCTGAAAATTCAAGACACTGTTTTGCAGTGGTTTCAGTCCTTCCTGTAGGGATGTACTCGGAAGGCAATGTTGAGGAATGTGCAACACCTAAGTCATTAGGCTGTGGTGTCCTCAATGTTGTTTCTACATGAAACGGCTGACACAATCGCTTGGAGCTTTGGAATGAGGTGTTGCCAATATGTTGATGTACTTAGCTCTACTACTCCTTACATCTAAGTCCAAGGAAGCAACCAGCATCTTCAAATTTTGCTTAAACTCAGGGATTGGTTGGACAGTAAATTAAGCTAGATTAATTTGCATGAGACAGACTTACTGTTGTAATGAGAAGGCTGGACTCAGAGATGAAACTAAAGCTACGATGCCTGTTTTTTAAACTTTGTTGCGATGCAATTACCCTGGACGAGTGAGAGTCTTCACAGACCTACGTTGGATGGATTTGCACTCCATGAGAAACAGCAGGTTCATAGCGTGGGACTATGAAATGCAGCTATCGATGGATTTGCAAGTGGCAACTGTGGTGAGGAGTGGGTTTACACATCTAAACTGATGTACCAAGTACAGCACCGAGCCATTCAAACTTGGTTATCATATTTTGGCTACATCTCATCTTGAGTTGCCAGTTGCAAGCAGAAGATAATTTTAGATGCTGATGTTAACTTCTGTATCTCTAATCAGACATGTCCAATCTTGGCAACTTTAAGAGGTGCGGACTTCAATTCCCAGAATTCCTCAGCCAGCATTGCTGGATGGGAATTGAAGTCTACACCTCTTAAAGTTGCCAAGAT
>JANHZU010002889.1:80180-94913 GCA_032468055.1 Acrochordus granulatus | reverse complement strand
AAATTCTGTTGAAAATGATTTTTTGGTGAATATTTTTGGGGGCATGGAACGGATTATCTGACTTTCCATTGTTTCCTCTGGGAAACTGCGTTTCTCTTTACGAGCATTTTGCACTAAGAGTGTTCTTCCGGAATGGAGTAATCTCGTCTTGTGAGGCACCACTGTATCTTGAAAATAATACCTTCATATTACCCTAATCAAGGAACTACCAAGAAGAAAACCACATCTTATCAACACTGGCAGGGCAAGATAGACCAGTTTGGTATAATGGTTAATGTATCAAACTAGAAACCGGGAAACTGTAAGCTCTAGTCCTGTCTTAGGCACAAAGCCAGAAGAATGACCCTGAGCCAATCACTTTTTCTCAGCCCAAAGAAGAAGTCAATGGTAAACCACTTCTGAAAAGTGGTTACCTTACCAAGAAAATTGCCGGGATTTGTCCAGGCAGTCTCCTTGACAGATATACATATAATCTTTACTAGAGGCATAGTCACATATTGGCTGCTGATACTAGAGTATCCATTGTGGGTCATAGTGAATTGACTGCCAATGATTGTTGAGAGAGTTGCTAGCTTTCGAGGCAGTCTATATCTAGCTTGGCAATTCAAGGTGAAATATGAATGGAAGCTGGCAATTTAAATGGAAACATGTTAGGAACTTAGTTTTCAAGCAGTTTTGTCTGCGCTTCCCTTGGTTGTGATCAATAATTATGAATCATGCGGCAAATACAGACTGGAGATGATAAAATAGCTTGCTGAAGAACTGGCAACAGTGAAATCCAAAATGAAGCATTTGGGATTATTTCACCAGAATGATGCAGCTTTTAAGGGGAGATGCTCCATGTTTGAAACATCCAGCCCATGATTTGATTACGTCTATTTATCCCATTAGGTCCATCAGAAGAGACAGGCATGCACTGAGTCTTTTCTGCTAGGGAATGGCAGTCTCTTACATCATCTCCCTAGAGTTCAGGCTGGCCCTGATCCTCTTGGCATTTTCCAAGGCCTTAAAGATGTGCCTTTAGCCACAAGGCTTGAGGATGCAGGTATGTGGTTGAGCCTGTTCAATGGTTCTGTTGACTGTTGTTTTTTATATCTTGGCTGTGGATTGTGTTGTATGGTTTTAATATGTGACTTTTATGTTGTTCTTTGTTTTTATATAGTTTTAATTGTTGTAAGACACCCAGAGTCAAATATCTGAGATGGACAGATAAGGTTAAACAAATAAACAAAGAGTTTATCCATAAAATCATGTCATGTCTTTAATATTTCCTCCTTTGGTCACATTAATTATTGCAATACATTAACAACATGGGTACTATCTTGTGTCTACAGGTAGGACCAAGCTTGTACTCCAACTGTAGGCTCGTGAGCAGAATCTGGGAGAGGTTTCATTGCAATCCTGAATTCAGTGCAAAGAGCAAAGCAAGCTTTGAGTCTAGTTCCTTAGCAAACTCCAATGCCATGTAGCATTTTTGAGGAGAAGATAGGTAAAAAATGGCTCAGATGAAGGACAGATTTCTGTTCAAAGATGAAAAGATAGAACAAACTGCTAAGCATTACATGATCAGTTGTTATTTAGTGAATTTATTAATTTAGCAAACATAAATTCCACTGAGTCCCAAAAGCTTAAAAGTGTTTTTCTGAAAAAATCCTATTTTTAAGAGTGAAATATATTATTTCTAGGAGTATGTGAGAAGTCAAACAGGGTTGCTTCATTGGGGTGAAACCTCTGATGGAGATGTTGTCTGATGTCACTCAGTGCCAATGGTGATTAGACATGCCCACAACTCATTCCTCTCTTACACCCTCCTGTCCCAGAGCACCACAGCTCTGGAAGTATCAATACTCCACCAATATTCTTCTCTTGTTTCTCTCATTTCTGATCAGAGTAATGTGTAGAGTATGCTTTGTACAAGGACTCTGAGACATTTTCATTCTAACACTCATAGTAGTATAATCTTGTATACAATTAAATGTACAGTTATTAAAGCTAAATGAAAAGAAGAGAGAATCACAGACATAATCTTGGTCTTTCCATCCTAGGAAAGAAATGCTAACTAGACTATGTTGTTAGATGGACTACTGCAATGCACTTTACCTGGGCTGCCCTTGAAAATCACTTGGAAGCTGCAACTGGACCAGAATCCAATGGTGCAGGCAATGATTACCATATCATGATATTGTGTTACTGTTGCACTGTCAGCTGATTTGGTTGCCATTTGACTTCTGGGTTCAATTCAAGGTGCTGGTTTCCGGCTATAAGGCCCTTCATGGCAGAGGGTCTGATTATTTGGGGGGCTGTCCATCTCCAGTAGTATCTTCCCACCCAGTAAGATTGGGGAAAGTAGGTGCCCTTCATTTCATCTCAATCAATCAGTGTTATGTATTGGGACCTAGGAGATGCACCTTTTCCATTGAGGTATATTTTGTCTCCAACAGAATCTCCCTGAGGAAATGTATGCTCCTATCCTAAGTGATTCCAAAAATCTTTGAAAAGCTGCCTTTGCTCTTATGACCTGTCTAGAGCCATTGTCAAACCTCTGTTGGTTTTCTTCTGATGTTTTGTCTTTTTCCAGTCACATAACTTTCTTTCTTGTAAAATGTAAGCCATCCAGAGTAATATGGGAGTCACGTGGTCTCCAAATCCAGCTAAATAAAGACATAGTTAACTAGCTCATTGTTGGAAAGTAGACAATAGACTGTAAATACACCTTCAGATGCAGATTTCAGTGGGTGAATTTTGGTAAACTTAGTTAAAAATACAGAGTTAGGTTTCACAAATGGACATGTAGAATAATATCAATAAAAGCATACTTTCTTATTGATTATAAGCTGCTAACTTTCTACATTTGAAAGCACAAATGCCTGGAACTAAAAAAAGGTTTTCTCTTTAGTATGGTTAGTTCTACTGGATAAATAATTGCTTTAGGAAAGACGTGTTCTAAGAGAGAAGCAAACCAATATAACTGTTTACCCTTCCTCTCTTCCCTCTTCCTTCTCCTTCACAGGAACACAACATGATAGGGATAACCATGATGATGATGAGGAGGAGGAAGAGACGGAGGAGGAGAATTCCATTCCTGTGGGGGTGTCTACCTGGTTTGCACCAGGAGAGGGAGCCAGCTCCACAGAGAAATCTGAGTTGCTGAAGTTGGCGAACAACACAATGAATCATATGAAGCGAAAGTGAATGTGCCTCGCTGTGGAGTGCAGGAGGAGAGAGAGAGAGAGGGAAGAAAAGAACTAGAAATAAACCGCAGCAAAAAGATGAAATGAGTCTTGTTCTTTCAGCTGGGAGTTTGAAGTATCAGCACTCTGGAACGGCCCATCCTCCTAAATGACTTCTCTGTTTGGTAAGTTCATGCCTCAACCCTTAGCGTGAACTCGAATTATGCGTAGTCTTTGTTTTGTGGCAGCTGGATTGGGTTCATAAGCAGGCAGGTTCCTTTGGCTTGACTGTGTGTTAGCACTGAGCATTTTGATTTTTCTTTTAATAAATCATGATCTAAAAGAATGAAATGCATACATTCTGTAGGGTGAGCATATTTAAGGCATCCTTAAATATTTAGAGGCATGTGTGGCCAAGCATAATTGTGCCTAGAGTGTGCACCAATTGAAAATTGGATGCTTGATACAACTGACTGAGTAATTTTAAATATCACTTTGATATATATTTGTTCATTTATTTATGACTGGAGGATGAATTTAACTGAGGAGTTAAATGAGGAGGATCTTGAGTGCCACTAAGCAACTGATGGTATTTTGAATATTTCGATATTTAATTTCCCATTGTTCCTTCACACATAGGGAGAAAAGTATATTTGTCCTGTGCTGTAAAAGAAAAAGAAAGAAAACCCAGCTTCTTGCAAGAAAAGATGCTTGATTTTAAGGTCAGGAAATATAAGTGAATACTGCTTTATAATTTTACTCATGCCTGGATGTCCTTCCTCTGAGATTTAAGAAAAGGACCCCAAACAAACAACTCTTTCCATGCTGGGTTATGTGGCTCCCTCTCACTCTGGGCAAGATGAAGCCAATCCTTCCATGACTGTCAGCTTGGTGAGATGAGAAGAAAATATATGAGGTCATAGAAGCATGTTTAAGGTTAGAGCACAGAAGAATCTGAGGCAGCTATTACACCTGGATGCATTTAAAGGAAAAGGAACCATTGATTGTTACATCTAACGTCTGAGAAGCAATGAAGGGGCTGTAGCTGAAACATCCAGGGTTAAAGGGATCTGAATTCTGGACCTGTCCCTATTTTTTTCCTTTCCTTCTTCCAATGAAAACTAAAAGACCATCAATGCTTTTCCAAGATCTTTGCCAGAAAACTGGAAATATCACGTCTTTGCTTTGGATGATTTCATCCTGATGGGGCACTTCAACAGGATGCACAAAGCGTGACTTGGGTGATGAGCATCCAGACGGGACTGCCTTGATGCACAGAGTTTGCACTTGAATCGTAAGGGCTGGCTGGAATTGAAGGAGCTTGTCCATGCCCTGAGGAGGCTAATTCAGAAGACCTCTCAAAGTTCAGTCTGGTGGATTTTGCTCAAAAAAATCAGTGCCTGCTTAGAATTCTTCCACCAGGATATTATTCCTAAAGCAATGCAGTTTGCTTGCCATGATTGTAACTCATTGTCTTGCTATGCAGTTCAAATCCTAACTATGAAGTTGAAAGAAATTATTTTTCTCTGGATTAGACAAGAGCATCAAAAATCCTAAAGGTAGGCTGGATAAGTTACTTCTTGTTGCAAAACTGTGATCCTCCTATAAACCCTCTGAATATTTTAAAGTGTAAATTTATTTTCTTTGCCTCTAGGTCGGTGAACCTTTCTTAAACTATGTGGAACAATGAAAGGAATTGATTCCTGAGGCTACGTATAAGGGCAGAACTGATGTTTTAATTTGAGCAGACAGGTATGAAGGCTGAGGAGGGTTTAAGATGTCTGGCAAATACACGGGACGAGACGTATCAGTAACTGAAGACACTCGAAGAGTTACATTTCAACAGAGCAGGAGGGCTACTTAAAAAAATCAATCTATGTAAGTGAGAATTTAACTTGCGCAAGCTGAAAAACGATTACAGTCTGTACTGAAGTCTTTGAGGATTTTTCTGCTAGCCTATTCCTGCTAAGAGTATTTTGTTTGAGGCAATTATTTAAAAGAGGATCGTTTAAAAAAAAAGGCAGGGGGGGAGCGGGAGGGGGCGAGCCGTGAAATGTTGAGATACTGTAATGGATTACCTGTGTGTTTTTGTTTTTTTAAAGTTTTTTTTGAGAGCAAAGGGATCCTCCCAAGACCAAAGACGTGAGCAAGAATCTTAGGGTGCCTGCCCGGTTCTGAGCAATTAAATTGTAAGCTCTACAGGCACGTGAGGAGTTGAAGCCACTATCAGGCCTGTGGTATGATTTTGCCTGAGAAGGAAAGATGATTTGGAACAACACCACTATGGATGGGGAAGGGTTGCTTGTGCAAAGAGATTCCTGCTTCCGAATCCTCACCGGCTGCTTCCTCTCCTTGCTGATCCTTTCCACACTCCTAGGCAACACCCTGGTCTGCGCAGCTGTCATTAGGTTTCGCCACCTGCGGTCCAAGGTGACCAATTTCTTTGTGATCTCTTTGGCAGTCTCAGACCTTTTAGTTGCTGTGTTGGTCATGCCCTGGAAAGCTGTGGCTGAGATAGCTGGATTCTGGCCTTTTGGATCCTTCTGTAACATCTGGGTGGCATTTGACATCATGTGTTCCACTGCCTCGATCTTAAATTTGTGTGTCATTAGTGTGGACAGATACTGGGCCATCTCCAGTCCGTTTAGGTATGAGAGGAAAATGACCCCCAGAGCAGCCTTTGTCATGATCAGTGTGGCATGGACCTTGTCTGTGTTAATTTCCTTCATCCCGGTGCAACTGAACTGGCACAAAGCTAAAACCACAAGTTTTTTAGACTTAAATGCCAGTTTCCAAGGTGTGGCTATGGACAACTGTGATTCCAGTTTAAACAGGATGTATGCCATCTCTTCCTCTCTTATTAGTTTTTACATCCCAGTGGCCATCATGATAGTCACCTATACAAGGATATATAGGATTGCTCAAAAGCAAATACGACGTATATCAGCCTTGGAACGAGCAGCTGTGCACGCTAAGAACTGTCAAACTACTGCTGGCAACAGGAATAGTATGGATGGCCAGCAGCCAGAAAGCTCCTTCAAAATGTCCTTCAAGAGAGAGACTAAAGTATTAAAGACTTTGTCAGTGATCATGGGAGTCTTTGTATGCTGTTGGCTGCCCTTCTTTATACTGAACTGTATGGTGCCCTTTTGTGAGCCCAGTATCTCATCCCAGGGAGCAGAGCCATTTTGTATCAGTTCTGCCACTTTTGATGTTTTTGTTTGGTTCGGATGGGCCAATTCTTCCTTGAACCCGATCATTTATGCCTTCAATGCAGATTTCCGTAAGGCGTTTTCCACTCTTCTGGGCTGCTACAGACTCTGTCCGGTTTCCATTAATGCGATAGAAACAGTTAGCATCAACAATAATGGGGGTATGGCTTTCTCGAGTCAGCTTGAGCCAAGAGGGTCAAGCCCCAAAGAGTGCAATTTTGTCTATCTGATCCCCCATTCGGTTCTCTGCCCAGACGAAGAGGATATGATGAAAAAAGAAGAGGAGGGGGTATTCTCCAAAACCTTGGAGAAAATTTCTCCAACCCTATCAGGTATTTTGGATTTCGAAGCTGATGTGTCTTTGGAAAAGATCAATGCAGTCACGCAAAATGGTCAGCATAAAACCTGAGGTGTAAAGTTGACTCGTGAAAAAAATGTGATCATTCAAAAAAGATTATCAACTTTTGTTTGTTTGTTTTTAGTAAGAAGGTGTGCTGTTGTGAGAATCAAAGCCATCATATAAAAATCCAGAGCCTAATTAGCTGCTGTATGACAGAAGCATAAAATTTTTAAAAAGAATTCCACCTTTCTTATATTGTATTTAGAAGTTATTCTGTGTTGTTCATCTTGAATGGGAATGAATAAAATACGTAGGTACAGTGTAGCTGCAAAGGGAAAAAAAGAGTTTAAGTTGGGGAAGCTAATTATACTTTGTTGTGTGAATAAAATGTATTGCGTTTATATGAGGTTCGCATTTGACTTGTGTAGTCATTTGCGCATGTTTATACATTGCAAGTAAAATGTGATGACTTGCCCGATTAGGTGGATGCCTTTCAAAACAATTCTGAACATCAATACAGCCTTATAATAAGAATGGGATATTTTTAATAATAGGAAGATTATGTGTCAATATTGGCTTTCTTTATTTATTATTTAAATGGATATTTTTTCATATGTTTAAACAGACATGACCTTACCTTGTTTTAATATATGTTGAAAAAATAGGATATTTGTATGATGTTATTCATTGCATTTTTGATCTGTTTACTAGTCAGCACTTTATTAAAAAGAAAAAAGGGAAAATTTACAAAATCGGCTTTGTCTAGATAACTCTAGAACTTGTAGTTGTTCACAAACACAGCAAAGGTGACACATCTGCCGTCACCTTTTGCTGTGCAAAAAGAGAGAGGCTTTTTCGAGTTTTTTTTCCTGAAGCAGAAGATCAGAATCATTTGAACGAGAACTTATAAAAACGGTGACCTTCAAGAAGCAAAAGTCACGGCTGTCATTTATTTTCAAGTTTTAGCTTCCGTCGACTTTGCTCGAAAGTGAAATTTAGATAGCTCTAAGAGGAACATAAATGAAAAAGGAAGGGACACCGGTTTACGTGCGGCAATGTCCAAGATGCGCGAGGCCACCCTATTGGCTGTTCTGAAGGTGCACTAATCCACTTAGATTTCTTTCCTGCCACATCTTGGATTTCCTTCTTGGAGGGGCAAAAGGGGCATTCACCCCTTTCATAATTCATTCGGAGAAATGGAGGAGAGATCTCTCCGTCACCAATGAACCCACGATTATCCGACAGAGCTCCAAATTGCGAAGGCACGGGCTCCGAAATGCCAGCAAGAAGACGGAGGGCTATTCCTATTCCAACTTCCAAGAGGCCTCTGCCCTGCCACGGTGAGAACGCCACGCCACTGATGCGTGGTCTGGTGCAGCAAGCATTTCCGAGCCGCTAGGAAATGGGTGCTCAGAGCAGCAATGTAGAACACCAGCGCCCACGTGAAGCAGCGCAGATTGTCTTAAATCCGCTTGCTTGAATTTTCGCTTTTCTTCGCTGCTTCCGGCGTGGAAAATCGCGCCTCGTTCCGATGCTGGCTTCTCCCCCAATGAAAGGAGCCACAAAACTGCACCTCCTCACGTTCCCGCAAGTTCCGAGAGTTGCGACGATTAGTTTTCCTTTTGCTCCCTTGAAACCAAAATCCCACCCACATTCCCCTAATCATAGAAAATAAAAATAACGAATGTTAAAGCTATAAAAGTAATATACAGACAGGATGATGATGGGGATGGTGACGATGACTGAAAGATAGCAACCCCCACTAGGATTTTGGGAGAAAATGCAACAGTCATTGAGAAAGGTAGCCGGAAAGAAGAGAAATAAATTAGAAGTCTAAAAAAATATACTTCCTAAATCAGGTCTGTGTTACTTAAGTATTGTGAATGTTTTCATAATTCTATTGCCTGTAAGCTGCTTTCATACATATAATACAAATTATTTTGTGAACATAAAGCCAAATAAAGCGATTTACATAATATTTATTAAATAAAACTTGCTTTTTTATTGCTTTATTGTTTTGACTAATCGGCACCTTCCTCCCACTTTTTTATTTGTTTTGGAAGCTCTTTAGACATTTAATTAATGTCTGGTGCACATCAACTAGGAACTGTTTTGTGCAGTTTCTTTTAGATACTCTTAAATTTGGATTAAGGCAGAGCTGATTCTTTGTACGAACTCAGCAGGAAGATAGCATTCTTTTAGTACAGAACGCCCTTTTTGCAAACAAAGATTTGTTTGTTGGCATCTTCAGATAAATCTGACTTTGGAGAATTACTGCTATCAACACATACAGTACCAGGAAAGAAGGAGCAGTAATATAGGAAAAGCTGTTTTCGGTATTGTACAGAACAAAGCTTCTTCGTGTAATGTAAAAACAAATGTTTGCAACATTTTTTAAAACAGTAATAAAATGGTAGAACTTTATTATGATAATTAAAGATGTAAACATCTTTACATCTTTAATAATTAAAGATGTTAACATCTTTAATAATTAAAGATGTAAATATCTTTATGTCAATGGCCCCAAGCAACTAACTCTTGGCCTCTGTCTTCAAGAGGAAGTCACTGCTTTATCCCTTCATGTGGATGAGGCTTTCTGATAATTCAGAGGTGAACAAATGATCAGGCATGGTTTATTTCCTCATTCCTTCAGTGGATGAGATTTCAAATTCATGGCTTTGGTTTTATGTTTCTGAAATTTGCAATGGTAAAAATATGGTGGAAGAGAACTGATGATCTATTTCAGTTGTTCAAGACTGAGCAAATCTGTCCACACATTTGGAGCAGGACCGAAGAATGGTGTAAATCTTCTGCAAATCTTTCTGTTCACTGATTATGTAAATGCATAAATATGTGCTCATCTTTCTCTCTCTCTCTGTATATGCCGTGAGAGTGTGCATGCTTGCATGTGAATATGTATGTAAGTATGCATACATCACAACATGTTCACATCTTCTAGAACATCCTGAAACTTACGGTCTTATGAAATTTGCTTTTTCAAAATATACCAATGGCTGCTAAATCGGATGGCTTTTGAGGAAAGTAGACAAATTCTTAGACAGTGGTGCAGTTATGGATATTTGTCACAAATGGCTGGTTGTGGCAAAATGCTGCTGAATATTGGCTACTGGGAAACAATAATGTGTTTGGGAGTGCTTGTAGGTTTTGCAGATGTTTGGTTGATCTCTGGGGAACTGGGCTAAATCATTTAGCTATACATCTGGAGAAGATCAGACATTTTGTCTGATACATCGCCTTCTTAAGGTCTTCTATCCTTTATGGCTACTCTTAATGTTATTTAAGAGCCTCTATATTTCTTTCTGTACATGTGACTTCCTGCATATCTTACTGCATATCATATCTTACTGGAATCCATATATTCTTTACATTTTATGTCTCAACTTTCTGTAATAGGGAGTGGATAGATCCGAAAAACAGCTCATTTCAAACCCAATGTTCACTGATTTTGGCAGTTCTATATATTCTGATTGTGTGAAATGGTGGACTGCATGTATAGAATATAGTTTTGTTTCTGATGGTCTGAGAGAGTGTTAAGTCTCTCTTGCCGATTCTCTGTCTATTTATTTCTTTGTCATATTTATACAATTTGCCACTGATCTCAGAAGTGACTCTAGGCAGCTTGAAATTCGTATAAATAAAAACAACACAACAAAGTAATAACAGTACAATATAAATAAAAAAGCAAGATGAAGGAAAGGGAGTAAGAAGCGCATGGGGGGGGAGTAGAATTGACTAATCCAAGAACCACCTCCATGATGACAAATTCCCAATGAAGCTCCAGGTTAACTTTCAGAGGCTCTTCCTGAAAGCCAAAAGGGAGGAAGCGGACCTCACCTCAGGGGGATGTGGTGTTCCAAAGGACAGGAGCCATGGCAGAAAAGGCTCTTCTCCTGGACCCGACCGCTGAAATTCCCTGACTGGCCAGGTCTGCAGCATGCCTCTTTTGCTGGACTGAATGGGGTGGGCAATCCCATTAGGGTCAGACGGTGCCAGAGATAACCTGGACTCATGCCATGGAAGGCTTTAAAAGTAAAACATCTAAAAGGTAACCAGATGCTTCTTGGAAGCTCCAAGCAGGGCATTAGGGAAGAGTTGTTCATGAAGATGAAGCCCTACCAGCAACTAATATTCCTTTGCGTGACACTTCAGTCCCTGGACGTAGCAGAGTGTATTTGTGTCTGGTAGCCATTCTTATTCTTTATCAAGGAGTCTCATTCCTCTTCAAGCTGGCGGCCATCAAGTCATATTAGCTTAGCTCTGCTCTAGGCATTTCCTTCCATCTCTCTCTTGCGTGAGTCCTTCTGTTATGACAGATGGAGAAAAATGTTCCCTGGTCTGATTTCTCCAAAACAGACAGACCAATATACAGTTCCCGCTATTTCTCTCAATTACTTTCCTGCTTAGTTTAGCTTCTTTCAACTCATGGCATTTTGACAAAGGATTATTGAATGCCTAGATGTTAGAATGAGTTTCCATTTCTATTCATTCAACATCCAGGCTTTTCAACTGCTTGGGCAGAGCTTTTATTGCAAAATAATGTAAAAAAACCTTTATGCTATTTCATGCTCTTTCAATTAGACCTATGGTTTCTCAGTGACATTTTCTAAAATTGTAATTATCTCCTTTTTTCTAGGAAAAGTATCCCTTGAAATATAACCTATAAAAATAACATTATCTTCCTTAAATAATTTCTTCGTTATGATTTTTACCATTTTTTTTAAAAAAATCCCTCAAATATCTGTTTTCAGGGCTTTGTGCATTTATCTGTTTCTTCTTTGTCATTTTAATATCTTCTCTGATAATACTACTAAAGGTATTAAGGGTTTATGTGATCTGAATTATTGTAGGCAATGGTTAGAAAATCTCCTTTAGCTTTTTGTGAAATTTTATATTGTAGGCAAAACTATGATAAGAGATATGTACACAATAAGATACTTTTACTTATAATTTTGTTAAAGTTGTTAAACTCCAAAGAGCTAAAAAATGCACTGTACATTATTCTCCTCTTCCCAATTCATTCTCAGAATAAGCCTGAGTATTTCAGGTGAGAGAAATTAATCAGCACATCCTTTGTGGCAGAATGTAGAGTTGATCCTGGGTCTCTCCAGCTCTAGGGTAACACTGTGTAATAGGTAATATGCACATTTTCCACACAAACAAAACAAAAACAACATAACAAAGCAACATTTTTCTGAGTTTCTCAGAAGTTTAGTGAATTAAATGATGATGCTTTGAGATCAACAGAAGGGATTATAGCTAGAAGTTTTAGAACCATTTTCTTTGGAATTTTAGAGGTTTTATACTTGGAGTTTGGGTCTTTCTCAGTAAAACTGGTGCATTCAGCTTCTTAGAAATGTCTCATGCACCAATTTTTCTTTTTCATTTTTTTACAATCCAAACAAAATTGATCCAGAATTACTCAGTAGTTTGCCATCAAATTTCAATTGCGCAGATTTGAGGGCAGGGTGATCAAAGCCTGAAAAAAATGTGTGTTTGTGATGGTGGGGTAGAGTAAGTCAGAGAGCTGCATGCAATTCTCTGAGTAATATTCCTGTATAATTACTGTGCAGAGATGGCTGAGAAAAATGGATATTGAAAAACATAAATATAAAAAATATATTCATGTAAAAGTACTTTAGATTCCAAATATAAATAATGTGAAATACATTATCTGGATAATAGGACATATGTTTTCTGGATGTTGATTTACAATTTCAAATTATTTATTTACTTATTTATTTTTAAAATATGTGTGTTGTAGAAAAAAGCTAGAAAAATGCCGATAAAACTACTTACTTTTGAAGACATGTGGAGGGAGATATATGCAAATATTTTTGTAATGCTGATTTTTGCAAACAGTAAACCTGAATTTTTATTATTGGTATGACAAACACCTTTATTATATTTTGCACTTTACCTTTTTAGGAGGTCTTCCTGAAATATAATATGTGAAGTATTCCACACTGAGACATCTTTTCAATTTGAAAAAAGAAATGCAGGGGCCTTAAAAATCTCTTCAGTTTGGCTAACTTTCTAGACCAACTGAGGACTAGAGAGAAAGAAGGACAGGATTATCTATTTGGAACAGACAGGATGATTACTGATGTTTCATTAGGAATCTACACAGAGTTAACAGATCACCTCTGTTCGAAGATGAAAATCTGGGATAAATAAAGGGATCTGCAGGCTACAAAGAAATTGTAGATTTCCACACTGACATAACAGTCATACTCTGAACAAATCAGAAGACTGATTCCTGAACTGGAAGTTAACATTTGACTTAAGATCAAATTCTCATCAAGTGAACCTTTAGAGCAACAAATGTTAAATGTTCTTAGTTTTAAACTTTGTACAAAAATTGTGCCTAAAAATGCACAATACTCAAATAAAATATTTGTGGATTTATCATCTTGTATCCATCCTGTTGGCAGTGTCTGATACTTCTAATTTTTCACCATATTGGAAAAAGTCTTGTTGAATTCTAATCATACAGCTAAATTTGTAACAAAAATTGCAAAACATTTGCAAACTTTCTTAAAAAAGGCAACTGGACTTTTATTACAAGATGTTATTAAGAAACATTTTGCCTCTATCCAGAAGGCTTTCTCAATTCCATGTAAGAAAGAAAGGAATGGTAAGAAAATATGTATACTTCTAAAAAGGGGTTGGGGCAGGATACAGGAAGAAGCGCATATTACATGTACTTTAGAAGTGTACATATTTTTCTTTCCATTCCTTCCCAGTTTACATGGGATTGAGAAAGCCTTCTGGATAGGAGGTGAAACTTTCCCCAATAACATAAGACCAGTTGCCTTTTTTAAAGAAAGTTTGCAATTTTTTTGCAATTTTTGCTACAAATCATGACCTGGATTAATGAGAATACACACAGACACTACAACTAAATTATATGAAAACTGAACATTTGTAAGATAAATATTGATAATCTGCAAGAACAAAGAGTTGGAATATCCCATTTTACCAAATCAATAGTCTTGCATTTTAAACTCTGTTTAGAATATCTATCTATGTGTGTGTATTATATGAAATTAATCCACCTAAACTGAGAGCTATTAAGGAGTGGAACAGCTTGCTGCCTGAAGTTATGGTGTTCCATCACTGGAAGTTTTCAAGGAAACCTGACGGTCCAGAATGGTATGAGGATTCCTGCATTGGGCAGAGAATTGAACAAGAAGACCTCCAAGGTTTCTTCCAACCTTAGGAAATTGGCACCATGGGTACTGAATGCATACAGAGGAGAAAGGAGACTTTATCCATCCTTAATTTTCATAACCAAGCTTACAGCATGAACCCACTGTCATTTACTGTCTCTTAACTCTGCCACTCTGATTATTGAATGCTGGCTCAACCATTCTAGAGGTGAGTGTGTGAATGGGTTCAAGAGACAGACACAAAGAAGTAGAAATTGGGGAACTATGTCAAGGCTCTGGAAACATGAATGGATAGCATATGGTCTTCAAGCTTTTACAAGGCTGGGTTTGGCTTTCTGTAATTCAGCTCTGTTTCCAGGAACTCTGAGAGAATCTTTCCTAACATGAGCCAAATTCTGAGTGATGTGTGGGGAACTATAGTCCCTGAAATAGCCATGGTTCTTCTTTGTTGCTTAAGTGAAATCATTACAACATTATAAAAAAAGATTCTTAATTTTAGGACTGGCAGAAAATCAATAATGCTTGGTTGTGATATTTTGCTGAATGGACTAAACGTTATTACTATTATTGTTAATATCATTACAGAAAGACTTTGACAGTCTGGGAAACTAACCTTGTTGTCATTATGGTAAGTCAATCCTGTCTGGAGTTTATTAAAAAGGGAAGAAAAGCAGGCAGCCTTGTAGTTAACCTTCATCTTGTAAATATATGTGACTGGAGTCAAATGTAGTGTTTTTGTTCCCTTTTTTTGAATCACAGAATCTGACTCTTGTTTCAGAGAGATAAAAAGCAAGGTCAGTCATCTCGTTTATATATTTAAA
>JANHZU010002889.1:33254-47260 GCA_032468055.1 Acrochordus granulatus | reverse complement strand
CTTCAGGTCATTCTAAATAAGCTTAATTAGCCTAGTCAGAAATTTTTACCAGATGGTCTTCTATAGTAGTTGTAAGAAGAATAAAATTAACAACTCATATAAAACGGGCTGTTATATAAAAGCACTAAACTATTTAAGTATGACTGCTGCTTCTCATTTATAATTTAATTATTATATGTGGCAATAATAGTGAGAATGCACTCATTCTCACTATGCAACTGTAGATATATCATATGCAACTGTAGATATATCACTATGCAACTATATCAACACTATGCAAGTGTCCACCAAGGAACCAAAATAGGATCTGCACTCATAATGTTGCAGGCTTCTTAACCCAAACATTCACCTATCAGGAGCCAGCAAAATAATTATTTATTAAGTTATGGGATAAATTATTTCTGTCAATGTGTACTCTCTGCCTATAAGAAAGTGAAAGAGGGGAGAAAAGTACAGTGGAAATGTTGGATGATTCAGCAGGAAAATTGATTCTGATTCCTGCTCTAAACATAATTTCAATTGACTTGATCTCCTCCAATTTGGTGATAATGACTCTCTCTCTTATCACTACTGATTTGATTATTGCAATGTGTTCTACCTAGGCTGTCTTTGAAGACCATAAAAGAACTGCAGTTAAGGCCTCAGACTAGAAACTGGGACACTGAGTTCTACTCCTGTCTTGGGTATGAAGCCAGCTTGATGACCTTTCCAGTCACTCTTTCTCAGCCCTAGGAAGGAGGCAATGGCAAGCTACAATTGAAATCTTGCCAAGAAAACTGGAGAGACTTATTCAGAGAGTCACCAGGAGTCAACACTGACTCAAAGGCACACATGCACACAGACACATTCATACAAAGTTGCATTGCTGCCAGCGGATTTCTGAGTGCAATTCAAAATACAGGTTTTAACCTGTAATGCTTTCATGGCCTGGCATTGGAAACTTTCAGGCTCGAGTGCTCTGGGTAGAAATGATCCATCCACATACAGGCTGGCAAACCTGTAAAATTTTCCTGTGCCCAAGAGATAAAGGGTGGGGTGGGATGAGTGCTCATAAGCAATGCTTTCTGATTGCAGATCCTGTACTTTGGAACAGCTGTTCTCTCAAGGTTATATCAACAGCCCCATTATTGTCTTCTGGAAAATGCTAAAGATGGGATTATTCCAGAAGACATTTGAAGGATGATGTGATTTCTATTATATTTATTGTGTTATATTTCATTGATTTTCATTTATTTTATTTTGATTGTCTTAGGTGTTAATTTTATCATGCAAAGTACCTAGGGAACCTTAATTCATCCCTTATGGCTCCTTTGATAAAAGGTATTCTCTGTTGTGAAATTCCAGACATTTGGTTATGCTTTCTGAGACATATTTACCTAATTTTTCCTCAGCAATGATGAAGAACTGGAATAAAAATTCAAAACCTAAAAACATTTGCCCAGACATTAAAAAATGTCAGCATGCATGTACATGTACTGTTGGTAACAGTTCCTCTTTTAGTGCATTTTGTAGCTCACTGTACTTGGAAACTGTTATCTGTAATTTTTTAAATATAATAATACATTAATGTATATATTGATCATGTCAGATTGAATTTTTTTTAAGTAAGATATTTCTACCTTATTCAGTCCAGAAGCTACCAATAACCTCTTGCCTGTTGTCTTGAAGGAATTTCAACTTCTATAATTCACCTCTATAATTAACTTCCTTTGATTATTAAAAAGTCCCTATACAAGGCAAATTATCTTTTCAATTCTTTTACTGCTTTCCAAAGTTTAATTATAAAGTCACACCTTTTATCCTCCTATGTTCCCTTGACATTTTCTTCTTTTCTTTTTCCTTTCTTTTCCTTTTTTCTTCTTTGATTTGGAAATTATTAGGCACTCCAGAGACTAAAAATTCACCACTGATTTTTTTTCAGAACAAAAAGGAACTTTCTGGGAAAACAGAAGTTTTACAATGGTGTTCAGAACTTTTGCTGTAAATGTATCCAATCTTTCTTGTTGATGAATGATCCTTCTCCCCAAATGAGATGACTGAAATTTCTAGGTACAAAATATATGAGGGAGCTTTTGAATATGTAGAATGTACATGCAGCTGTGTAAACATCTGTCTGACTCCAATTATGTTTTGGATAGTCAACTGGTTTTATTGTAGTCCTACCTGAATAAACTTTAAGCTGTTACATAACCACTGAAGCAAACATTTACTTCTGAGGAATGAACAATGTCTATTTGGGAAGGATAGTTCTTATACTGAACTAGTCTTACTTGCCCTTAGTGATATACTGAGTCAGTGTTGTATAATACTTAAGATGATGACTGGAGCCAGGAGATCAAGTTTCAACTCTACACTTTCATGGAACTCACTGATGGATTTTGGAGCAGTCACCATTTTTCAAACCAAGTTTTCTTGCAGAAGAAAGGAATGTATTAGCTTTATTATGATTGTAATAATTCAGTGATGGTAGTGGTAACAACTCCAATGGCCATACTATTACAGTATATCCAATAACAAGATGAAAAGCAATTCAAAGAAACCAGTGATGAAACTGAAGTTGATTCAGCCAGTGTATCATGTAGGAATGTCAATTGTTGAATTTATTTATGTATTATTATTGTTAAACACATTTATATGGCAGCCAAACTCACACATGGTGATTCCAGACAGTTTACATCACTAAAACAGCTTACATCAGTTTGAGATATCTTATAATCCAAGTAAAAGAGGGACACCTTTAATACAGTCAGCCAGAAATCTCCCCTCTACATTTTTTTCTGCTTTGAGATGCAACCTTCTAGCTGTACAACCTGTAGCTGCAAAACCAAAAAAGTAAAAGAAATCAGTGTGCATTCCCTCTGCTAAAAATAAGAGAAACTGCATCTTTGCCAGTTCCTAGAGTTCACCTTGAACAAAATTATGTGAACAATGAAGTCAGATAACTAGTTCCATCCCAAGGTTTTTCAGCTTGTCTGCTAGCATGTGCTCTTACTAGTCACCCAATACAGGGGATTGGCAGGGAAATGATCACATTCACTACTCAGCGAATCCTTCCAGATTACACAAAAAAAGACCATAATCTAATCCAAAGTGCAGCATAGTTTTTAATTTTTCCAATTGCCAGAGAGCAATGGAATATGGTTGGTGAGAAGCTGAATATGCTTCCTGGTGTTCAGTCAGCTCAAATAATTCCCAGGAAGATATATTCTCTCTATAGCTTCTCCTATGAAGGAAATTTATCTCCACCCATCAAAAATAAGGGTTATCATAGCGGAGAAAAAAAACCTCTAAAAAAATTTAGATGAGGTCTTAACAAATAATCATATTGCCATGATTTACCCTTACGGTGGAACCTCACAAGACAAGTACCTTGCTGTACGAGATTTTCAGGACAAGCAAAACTTTTTAATTAAATTTATTTTGGTTGACAAGCGGCGACTCGCAAGACAAGCAAGCTTCGTGAGATAACTTAAGTGTTATAACGAGCAAGTTATCGTGAGATAACAGTCAGCGCGCTCTGTATTTCCCGTTCAGGCAGCAACCGCACGAGAGTTCTGTTGACTCTGCCACGTGCAGTTTACTCCGTTACTGTCCGTGGTCTGTACTGTGAGACGTTGCTGAGGGAAAAAGGAAAAGGCCCTTTTACCTCGAGTGGTGGCAGCAGAGAATCCTCCGAGCCAGCAGGGAGTGCCGGACGGCAGCCGGCCTAGCAGCAGCCTCGAAGCAGATCCGTAAGTGCTGGTTAGTTTGTTCTATTTCTGCTTTATATCGTGTGTTAATCATTGTTACTTGTTTCAGATGTTAGGGACAATCATTTCTACATCAAATTCTAGCAAAAATGATTTTTTTGTGAATATTTTTGGGGTGTGGAATGGATCATCCGACTTTCCATTGTTTCCTATGGGAAACCTCATTTCACTTTAAGAGCATTTCGGACTAAGAGCGTTCTTCCGGAATGGATCAGACTCGTCTTGCAAGGTTCCACTGTATTTTATATTAGTATTAAGCTTTCTAATGAATTTTTTAACAGTGTAATCTTTTATAGTTTAACTTTTATAATTATACTTCTGTTATAAAATAATTTGTTTTAATATATTATTTTGACTTGTGAAAATTGTTATTTTTTTTAAAAAAAATCTAATAGCCTTGTCTAAAAACAATCTTGTTTTTAAACCAACTTGCAGCGATGTTGGATTTCTGTTGATAGGCATTTTAAAGATTGGCATAGAGAATCAAGCCACATTCTGCTGATTTTCCCCCCATTAAAGGCAGTATCCTTCTGCCTGGCAGCGGGAAGTATTTTGGCAAGAGAAAAGGAGGGTTGTACATTATAAACAAACATATTATGAATTATTCTAAGGCTTAATAAGATCAGTTTTTAATTATAAAGGCTTGGGCTGAGGAGGCATTATATGTTGCAGATTTTCCTTCTGGATCATCTCAGCTTTCCCCATTCTCCCTTTCTTTTGATTAACCCATTCATTTATATTCACAGTGATATAGTTTTAAGGTTGATAAGTTCTAAATTTGACACTTAGCAGCATTATATTCATGCTGGAATGAAAATTAAATGGTTACAGGTCGTCAATAGTGAACAAGGAATGTATTTAGTCTATGCATTTATTCTGCAAAGTTGCAATCATTGGCTTGTTTGTTGATTTATTTCTATTTTTAAAGATATCTCTCCAGACTTTTCTGCTGGAAAACCACTAAGTAAAACAAATATGAACAAAAATAACTAAAATTTTATACAAAAAAAGATCCTGAGATCCTAGAAAGAATGCAGAGGAGAGCAACAAAAATAATAAGGGGTTAATAAGGGCTAAATCTTTATACATAGAATGAAGGCAGGAGAAGAAGTAATGGGTGGAAATTCATCAGAGGGAGATCGAACCTAGAAATGAGGAGCTTCCTTACAGTGAGAACCATTAATTGACGGAACAGCTTGCCTAGTTGTAGGTGCTCCATTGCTGGAAGTTTTCAAGAAAAGATTGGACAATAATTTATCTGGGAAGTTATAAGGACACCTGCCTTGAGCTCCAAGATGTCTTCCAGTCCTATGATTCCATGATTCTATAAAATTTGTAACAGTATATCTCCTTGCTTCATCTTCATCACTGGGTAGAACTGTTTAAAAATAAGACTGTACAACAGAAAGTGAATATTTGTTGGAAACAAACAAACATAGACAAAAAGGATAATTTATTGCATGTCTTCTAAAAATTTGATTTAGAAAATTCTGCTGTGCCTCATCAGTACATGAAAGTGAGTGCTAGGAAATTTCAGTTCTTTCAGATAGTGAATAGGTCTACAAAAAGACAAGAGCCATATTTCTGGAATAGAGGAATGGATGAATTAGCTATACCCCTGTTGTGAGACTTCTACTTGCTTGCCCAAATTACATTAGTTGCTATAAAGAAGGAAAAGAGATGTTCCTTCCTACAGTTAGGGAGGATATGATTCTCTCATAAACAAGAAAACTAATTTCAATCAAATGATGCATGACAGATCTGAACTTGTGAATCATGTTGTCAGAACACATTAACTTGATTCAGACTACCAGAGTTTTGAGTCCACTAACTCTTAATTTGTTCCCACTTTTCAGTTCGACTGCTGAGATGAAAGAAAAGTAGGAGTGAAATTTTCAGTGACTGAACCATCAGCTTATTTCTACAAGCAAGTTAAAGGTCCAAGTCCTTGTGATGTTATGGGTATGCCCATATAGTTTTCTTGGCAGCAAGGCAAAAGTGTTCTAAATTTTTCTAAAGTTCTAAAAAGGGTTTATCTTTACAAGTATTTAGACAAAGTTTTGTTTTAATTGCACAATCTACTTTGGATTTATCTAATATCTAGGCATGTATTCTCTATGTATGTGCAGAAGTCTTAGGCCACCATTAGATTTGTTGTTTTAGCAATGGTATAATAACTATATATAATCATGTCTCAATCTCTTTATTAGAATACAACCAGAAAATACAGGAAATTTGTATTCAGTATTCAAAAACAGGAAAAGATACAAAGTATAATGTGTTGGTGGAAAAATAAACAGTTACAATTCTAAAATATAATTATCTAATACAAACATTATTGAAGTATACAAATAAACATTAGAAATAAATATTCTAATACATTTATTTGACTCTTATTTTTTTAAACTGACTGTACTTTGTATAATGAATCTCATATTTCCATGCAAAATCTGTGTATAAAGACAGGAAACAAGTGCAATCAGGCTTTCAATCCAATGAATAAATGGGGCCATACACCGATCTTTTTAATGCTGCTGTATTAGTCTATTTAGTTATAATAAACGGTCCTGCCCCAGTGAATGATTAATATTTATCCTGTTCCATTAAACGAGTCTCCTGAAGAGAAGCAATATTTGTCCTCAACAATTTTAAATATGTTAAAATTACATTTTGTTTTTTAGGTTCTTGTAGCCCTTTTACTAATTTAATACTAATTCATCCATTAATTTTTATTTTGTCTTCCATTAATATTTTTCCAATACCGATTTTTTAATGAGTTGTACCATTTAATAAATATTTAGTAATGAACTTTATTATATCTAAATATTTATCATATTTTCTAATACTGCTTACAATTATACAGCCTCCACAGGAACTCTAATATTCAGATAGCACATATATAAAATCTATACTAAAAAGAAAAAAAAATGTGTTTATATGTAAGAATTTAAAATAAATTACATTCTTATAAAAACTGAAGAAGCCTTAAAAACCCACAAAGAAATAAGGAAAAAGAAAGAACTGCATGACTACTCAGTGAGAAAGCATATACTGTAGAACATATACTGTATAAAAATATACAGAACAATTTCAAACCAAGTATTTAAATTCAGATAAAGACTTAAACTGGCAATATGCCCAGACTCATTATCATAAAATTGGTAAGAGTACAGAAAAAATAAAAAATAAATACCTTTACAGTGAGGCTTTTCTAACCCCCCCTCCCCTATCTGGGCAGACTCAAACTTCTCCCTGAACAATTTATTATGAAATGAAATATAATCAAATTAATCTATCATCAAATTTCAATTATTAAGTAAAGGCCTCTGCATTCATAGGGTTATCAGATCTGTGAATCTGATCTTTATGATTGATGGAGAATGTTGCAAGGGAAGCACATAAAATATTTTAGTTGTGTTGTTTTAGCAAGGTTCCATGTTTTTATAAACAATCTTTTATCTGATATTTCCTTGATGAAAATAGGATAGATTGATATGTGGTATCTTTGATCCACTCTGAGCTTGGTTTCTTTCTTGCATATGTTTCATTACCTAATAGTTACCTCCTTGAGATAATAGGCAATGAAACAACTACAAGAAAATAACCAAGTTCAGAGAGTACCAAGATCTCCACAGTTCAGCCCCAAGCTACAAATACAGTGGAACCTCTGACTGTAAGCACCTCAGCTCACGAGGTTTTTGCAAGATGAGCAAAATTTTTTAATAAAATTTAATTTGGTTAATGAGAGAAAACTTGCAAGATGAGCACTGTGTGATGAGCTCATGCAGGAAAGCTCACAACAGAGCCGATGGCTCTTCTCGCTGCGTAAAAAGCATAAACTAAGTGAAAGTCGTTCAAGAGAAAGAACTCCCGAGACTCAGATTCCAGATTCTCCTTCCAAGCAATCACCCTCTCCCTCCTCTCCTCCCTCTCATCTCCCTCATGCCAACCAGGACTCTTTTCAAAGCATAGGAACACTGACCTTCTGTCTGCCCTGTCACTCACTCACACACACACACACACAGAGCCCTCCTTGCACAGCACCATCCAGCCTGTTCCCCTCCTGCCCATCTCTTCTCATAGCATGGAGACAAGTTATGATAAGAAGCTTTTCCAAACCACCAGGGAAAGATACCCAGAAAGGCATTGCTAAGGGAAAAGGAAAAAGGCCCTTTTGCCCTCGAGCAGCAGTGGCAGTGGATCCTCCCGATCCAACTGGGCCACCCAGATAGCGCTGGCCGAGCAGCACCTGATGGCCAGAATCTTCCTTGGAACAGATCCATAAGTGCTGGTTCATTTGTTCTATTTCTACTTTATATTGTATATTAATAATTGTTACTTGTTTCAATATAATAATAATTATGTTGGGATAATAATTTCTACATAAAATTCCATTGAAAATGATTTTTAATGAATATTTTGGGGGGCGTGGAATGGATCATCCGACTTTACATTGTTTCCTATGAGAAACCTCACTTCAGTTTAAGAGTGATTCGGATTAAGAGCATCCTTCCGGAACAAATTATGCTTGCAACTGGAGGTTCCACTGTATTTTCTTCTACAGAGTAATATCATTTTAACTAGCATACTTGAATGGAGATTTCACTGATTCCTTGCAAAATATATGTAAAATATCATTTCTTATAGTAACAAGAAAGATCTGCACAATAATGATGTTGGAACTCATTCCAGTTTCTTTACCACATTAAAGGAATTTTAAATACATGTTCAATCTCATTTGGAAAGTGTATTCCTAACTAGAGGAGCTTTCTAAAAAAAATCCTCCATAAATGCAGCCAGGTTTGATTGATTAGAGGAATTTTCAGTACCAATCACACATACATTTTCATCCTCAGCTGTGACTGTAAGTAAGTAATTTGTTTATCCAAATGTTATGACAGGCTTGAGTTATGGTCTCGTGGGCTTTTAACAGATCTTCATATCTAGTCATTTTAAAAATATTTCTTAAGCACAGCCAGAACTGGTTGGATTGGCTTCAAGACTTGGACTTGAGCCAAGATCTCTTTGAAGAAGTTAGTAGAAGATTCCTTCTCTTCCATCTTTTCTGGCTCAGGAGATAGTGACACTGCTGGAATTAAGCTGGCTGTTGACCATTTGGATCTAGCTGCCAATAGCTTGTTAAAAACAAAATAATATATAGCAAAAAAAAAAAAAGAGAATTACCCAATGATCAATGTCTTTCTTCACAGAGTACGATAATATGGGAGTTTCTCAGGAGATGTGCCTACAGCACCATGTCCAAACTGGAAGATTTCCAGGCTTAAGCAGACCTCACAGTGAGCTCCCTACTTCAATAATTATATAGTTTTTACAGAGAGAGGATTCAACTCTCCTTGCTCTTACTTTAACTCATGAAGGTTTCAGGGAAAGAAAACCCTAGCTCTGGGAATGAGAGGTAGAAACACTGATCCTGGTGTACGGGACAGACATTATGCATCGAAACACATTAATAGGGAGTGGGATTAAAAGAAAGAAAACACAGTACACCGAACATTGCCGCTGAGTACTTGGTACACCAATACACAAATCTAGCATCTCATTGCTCATAACTTGCTGGAGTCAATGTCAGCTTCATGACTCACTTTCCAGAGTCATATACCCACAAATTGTTCCTTGAAGTTTTTTTTTTTTACTTGCACTCACTACGGCTAAGTTTTGAATTCTGATACTCAGACTCACTCTTGTAGAGTCTTCTACTAGTACCCTCATAAGTGTCTCCAAAAGGGTTCTGAATCATAGAGGAAACAAGTCAAAGGCTGGCACCATGAGCTTGTGAAAATGGCAGGGTTATGCTGCACATGACACTGTTCTTCCAACCCAGCTATTTTATTTGTTTATTAAACAAATTTATATGATTGCCCAACTCACACTACTGGTGACTCTGAGTGGCTTTCAGTATCAAAAATCCACAGTATCATTTTTCACTCTCTTCCAGCAAATTTCATTCTCAGATTGCATAGACGAATAAACAAAACTGATTTTGTTGATTTAAAATATCACAAAAAATGCATTTAGTTAACCCTATGTGTAGCATTCCTATTCATGGCCATTCCAGAAGTGTTCCTGAAAAAGGAATATTTTCTAAAATATCTGAGCCAAATTAATACTGTTTTTATTAGTATTTGGGATTCATCTCTCTTTTCCTCAATTAAGAAATAACAGTTTTCTTTCTGATAACATAGTGAAACTGTGTCTTTCCCTGAGTGGTTGGAAGAGAATCATTAGACTTGCTGACTAGACAGATGATTGTTGGAGTCCAGCAACCCTGAATACTGTAGGTTCGTGTACTATAATTTATGACATTTCAGAACTATTTATTTATTTAATTGAATTTGACACTGTGTGACACCAGTTGACTCCGGGTTATTCTCAAATAATAATATACAAACAATACAAACCAAACCAGTGTGGGATCCAGTCACAATATAAAAATAAAAAGAACAGTATTAACATAAAATTGCCAGCCAATTTTCCCATTTTATTATTTTCCTCTATGGCTGAAAGAAACACTTTAGACTCTTCATGAACCAAATTATTTAACATATCCTTTCAATAGCTCATTATATGTTTCTGATCACATTCTTGTATCCTCTTATATTCAAATGAAATTTAAAGAAAATATTTTCCACCCATGACTGTTTCTGAATTCATTGTAGAAAAAAATCCAACCATTCTAAATGCCAAAATGCGCTCATGATGTTCTGACATATTGCAGCTGACTCACACAATGTAGCGCATTCAGTCAAATAAAATGGGTGAGGTGGCCTAGTGGTTAAGATGCAGGGCTTGTCGGCCAGAAGTCAGAGGTAGAGGCCCAAGCACTGCTGCGTAAGGGGGTGCACTCCCATTATTCACCCCAGCTCCTGCCAACCTCGCAGCTCGAAAGCATGCTTTAGATAGATAAATGGGTACCACTTTTTGGTGGGAAGGTAACAGCGTTCCATGTGCCTCGGTGCATATTCATGCCAGCCACATGACCACGGAAGCATCTTCGGACAATGCTGGCTCTTCGGCTGTGAAACGGAAATGAGCAACCCCCTCCAGGGTCAGACACAACTGAAAGGGGAAACCTTTTTGGCTGGGAGGAAAGAATGTGCATTTGTACATAAATCGACAACTGCATAGCATCCATATGTTGATTGGAGTCCTGCCATTAGCCACATTCCCAGTTGTGTGGAGAGTTTATATTTGTGCGATCCATATGTTCATGGTCTTTATTTGACCTTTCTGAGAACCCATGAATGTCAGGAATGGAAACCGGGAGACTTCACTTCTAATAAATCTGACATTTCTACTACCCGCCTAAATAGTCTGCTCACTAGAATTTGAAAAATATGCTTTTGTGGTATTCCTAAGTACTGTCAATAAGGATTAGATTTGATCTCAGAAGAGAAACTAGCTTTGTCATGAACTTATCTTCTCTTAACCTGTTTAAATCATTTTATAATACATTTATGAAGATGGAAATAGTCCTTAATCTGCTTAGACTTAATCTGTTTCTCTTTGTATTTATATCAACACTTTTAAACCAGCTCCCCTCCCGGGCCCCCTATTTAAGAAATCTGATCTCTGCAGGATTTCATCTTTCTCTCTATGAAATATTCCTCTAACAATTGTCATTTTGGCTCCCTTTTCTATAGTTTTATTTTTCTGTAATAACCGAGATATGGAAGCAGGACTGAAGGCAATGAGAAAAAGATAAATTGTGTTATGATAAATGCCAATATTTTATGCTTAACGTCTTTCAGAACAGATTCTAAAATGGATTTTATGTTTTTTGTGTCATAACACCAGAGCTTGATATTTTCAGTGAATCATAAAATTGTTACCCTTTTCCACCATAAACAGAGTTTAAGCTGCCATCCGGCAACAGCAATCACATAGCTTAGCCTTATGTGGTAGATGAACATAAGGTGTTAACTTCACAGGGAGAGGATGAGCATGGCCACTGATGGCCATTTTTAAATGGGGCTATGCAAAATACTTTTTTTAAAGAAATTTTTTAAAATGAAGTTGTCCAATATATTTTTTTTAAAAAACAGAATCATAGGTTCTTCAATATCCATATTTTTATTTTTCTATTGACATTGCTTTGATTTCTTGTAAGAACGGAGACTTCTAGGAAAACTGTTAGGAACCAGAATAAACTCATGAAAGTCTGTGCTGTATGGCGGATAAACTGTTGATCTAAGCTCAGGCAGATTGGATCAAATTAATCCTCAGCTATGAAGTTCACTTAGTGGCTTTGGGCCAATCACTTACTTTAGGACCAACATATCTCACAGCTTGATTGTGGGCAAAAATGGCTGGAGGGAATACTTTCTACCCTACCTTGAGCTCCTGGAAAAAAGGGACAAGTACAAATCTAACAATAAACAAAGGACTGTAGAAGGGTCAGATAGTGTACGAATGGATGACTTATTTCCTTCCATGAACAACTGTAAAATAGATAAGTGCTTCTTCTTCTCAAGTTTATTTTTTGACAGTAATTTGAATATGGGCTTCTTTCTATCAGTCTGATCTATCACGTAAGCAGGAACCACACCAGTTTTTTTTTAATTGGTCCCTGGACCGCTTCTGCTCCATTTTGAACAGAGCACCAAAAAAAAAAACCAAAACCTGATTGGAACTCCTTGTTTTGAATCCCTGTTGTATATTTTTCTTATTCATCTCTTTCACTCACCTCATTTGTGAGTTTTAGCTCATGTCCAAGACTGGTTGTCTTTGCAATATTCTTTTGTTCTATTTTCTAAAAATATTTATTTTTTTTAAAAAATAAAGTATCTTTGTTTTTCGCAACAAAATAATTTTTAATTTTAAAGAAAAAAAGAAAAATTAAAAAAATTAGAAATGCAAAATAAA
This sequence comes from Acrochordus granulatus, assembly GCA_032468055.1. Taxonomy (NCBI): domain Eukaryota; kingdom Metazoa; phylum Chordata; class Lepidosauria; order Squamata; family Acrochordidae; genus Acrochordus; species Acrochordus granulatus. Next base: position 34,628 of record JANHZU010002889.1, on the reverse strand, counting down.
AATACAAATTAAGAAAGGAGGAAAAGGAAAAAAAAAGAAAAAACAATAATAATCTTTCTTGTCATTGCACCATGTATAACAAAATTAAAAATGCCACCCAGTCAGTGCATCACTCGTACAGCTTCACAGAAATTATGAGATGCATAACAAACAAAACAAAAAATGCATAATTTTCATAAAAGTCTTATTGTTTATATTTATCAACAGTCATCAGGAAATTACCAGTGAATTTACTACTATTTTATGAACAGTGTTTGTTCTGTTCTCCTGCCTAGTCCATGATTGCTGGACCATCTTCTTTATTTGTTTGCCCAAACAGAGCCATTTATATATGCATTTATTTCAGAAACTTCCCTAATGATAATAATGAATCTTTCATAATAGATACCAGTCAAAGCACATGGAAATGCAACAAAAACATTTCAGAAATGTCCATTTTGATATTCCCTTAACATACTTTCTCTGTTAGCTAAATGGAAGCTTCATATCTGTGATTCTCTCAGATACACAACCTTTCCCTTTCAGAATATAAAAATAAATGGTTGAAACTTTATTCATCTAACATTCTTTTCTTGTTGTTGATGAATGTCAAGGAGCATTGTGAGGTGCAAGTCTATGACAGGCAAAAACCTTCTGCTTGCAGGTATTTTCTATTTTTATTTGAAAATTTATTCTATATTCTGCACTGGGCCTTTATAGCACTTTTATTTTTAATTTATTACTATTACTAATATAATTATATAATGTAAAAATACATTGTTTCAATGTAAATAAAATTGAGCTCTATATAGTATATTTTGTAATCTATATGTGAGGAAACCACTCTAATCATCAGTAATATTTTTATACTGTAAAATCCCCAAGAGAGGGAATGACAATATAGGCACTGTGCTGTAGCCTCATTTCAGCCTCCAAAAGTATGTGCTGTTTGTGATATGTATATATGAACTGTTGAAACCAGAAACCAGGAAAGACAAAATGAAAGGGTATGAGTGCAGATAGATATAATCAGTCTAACAACAAGTTATAAAATAGAAAAGTAAAGTATCTTTGCAGACCTTGACAAGTTATTTTCATATGAATTTTCAGCCATACTTCTGTATGATTTGCTTTTTCTAAGATAATTTCTGGCTTCATGCATTTTAATAGTAATTTTATTAAACATTCCAAATAAAAAGATAAAAAAATAATATAAAACAAAGAAAATAAATTAATAAAAAGAAAAAATAGAAAGTGCAGAAAAGAAAAAAATAAAAATTGAAAAGAAATAAAAAATAAAAATATAGTAAATAAAAAGAATATACAGTGGTGCCTTACAGGACGAGTAACTCACAAGGCGAGAAACCCGCAGGACGAGCAAAAAATTTAATCAGA